>JAJLRJ010000004.1:43243067-43390567 GCA_024195265.1 Dendrophyllia cribrosa
ACCTCGATGGGATTTCTTTTGTTTTATTCCCCTAAACCTCGGAGCCAAGTATGAATTTTAATATATCGGAATTGGTCTATTGATAAACAGTTCGAGTTAGCGGTGAATTCGAGTTGTCCGAGTTCGAGTTAGCCGAGTAAAAATGACTCAAAAATAGGGCCAATTCCAAGGTTACGATAACAGGAGCGTGTTGAAAATGGTCCAAAATGACCAAAAATCAGCGGTCCATGAAAGCACCGGCGGACTCGAAAGGCAAATTTTCGACTTATCGTAATTTTTAAAAAAAAGTAAAATGAAATCGAACCTTTTAAACCCATTTTCGAAAATAGGTCACTAAATAGGTTCTTTTGGTAAAATAAAAAGAAATTCGAAATTTGGCCTCTGTCCTCGGATTCTCGATATTTACAGACATCGCTCTCAATATGTTCGAACTCACCACGATCATTTGACGCACTTTCCACGATGCTATCTTCCTCATCTGATGTGCTTTCTGGTATGTACTCAGGATCAGAGTCCAAGTACACGAAGGGACTTTATTACTTTATTGTCATTACAAAAAAAGAATGTGATCCGCATAAAGGCCGTTCAATAAAATCCCAACAAACACAATATATGTGATTGTTCCTTTCCGTAAACGCTGATAGATGAAGCCAATCCAGTTGACAGTCTTTTATGGAAAAATAAAAGCTAACCATAGGCACTCCGCTTCGGTTTTCAGCAAGATTTTACGAGAAGTTAAATATATCCAAAGAGCAGCTTTTTCGATCAAACATTTTTGGAGTTATTGTTATTTTTTTTTTCGGTATTCTCGGCTGTTTTAATTTTCTTAGTGGATTTCTCTTTCACAGTCTATAAAAAAGTCTTTAAACAAATGAGAAATTCTAAATTTTCACAAAAACGTTCCTTATCGTTACGATTTTAGCGTGTGCGTGTTCCGACGATGAGAGGCCGTTTTTGACGGAAAGCGTTTTACAGTGCGGCGCCCAAAAGTGTGACCACTTTTAATTAATTCGCATTCTTTCGTGCCGATTATCCAATCAAATGAGAGCACTTTTAATTAATTCGCATTCTTTCGTACCGATTATCCAATCAGAAGGCGAAGATAGTTTATACAGCTAACCGCAAGAACAAAATCAAGGCAACATGTTACGAAAGCAAAATTGCTCTTCCATGAATACCATTTTTGGACGCTTTTCCAGCTGAACTTTGGCGTTTTTGGCCTCGAAAATAACATCGAAGTGCAAAATGTCCAAGGTCAAATTTTGGCAAATCGACATCGGCTTACCTGCTGTAGTAAACGGTAAACGTTCGGCCGGGCATCAATTTAATAGCAAGAACGCAATTTCCACGGCCAGAACAACATAATTGCAAATATTTATTTCTCCTACAAGTATCATTGTTGTAATAATTCAAAGCTATCCTGAGGTAATTATGTATTTATGTTCTATTGATGTTGCGTATGTTTGGCTATTTTTCTGTATAATAAAGCGAAACCACCGCGTGATCTCGGCGTAGTTACAACCACTGAATTAGAGCTGATTCATAACACTCGGTGTTTCGCTATTCGAAAACAATGTTCTTCAAATCCTGCGTCAAATAAAAAGAAACTTTTCTCATCTTTCATTGAGGACCATGCTGTCGCAGCAAGCTAGGAAGTTTTTGCAAAATGCCCATTTGCGACCAGATCTCACTCTTTAATAAAAAGCTATCCACAAACACAACTCCACGGCTGATGCTTCGCCAGGTTTCACAGACGTGGACATGGATCATATATCTTTTCATGTTAGGAAGTTACAAATGCTATCTGTCATGACTTAAAACAAAATTTATAAGCCCTCTAAAAACTGAGAACTTGATGATTTCAATAGCTATTGCCAAATTAGTAGAGTCAGCAGAGTCAGATTCTCGGGAAATGCCCAGAACTTGTTATTTCGCTCGTGCTGAGTTGGAATAGGTTTGTACGTAACAATTATCCATCACTGAGACTCACCGAATATCGACTAGCCCGGGTACACTGAGTTAAGGTTTCTATTTCGTTTAGGGATTTTGTTCAGGGAAAAACACACTTGATATTTTGAGCGACAATTTGAAGTCGCTGCGGTGAACCGCATCTGTCAGCACGGTCAATTTTGTCACTTCTATAAACGGCCGTAAAAATATAAACAAAAGCCCCATAATATAAATTTCATGTGGAAATAAGCAAAGACATCGTTATATCGGCTGTAGGACTTACTTTATTCAGCTTTATCGTCGACCATCTGATCTGAGCAGTGGCAAGAAATTCTTCATAACAAAATCGCGGTGAGCGGATGTCGAAGCGCACGATTTTCCCGCAACAATCCCCATTTTAGAGTTACAAATTTAGTCTAGCGTAGAATTTCAAAGTTACAAACGGAAAACTTGACTTGAAAGATCGTTAAAGGTAAAGGCCCTGAAGCATTCTTGAAACAGATGTCTTTTACGTTCCCGCATCATCGCTTGTTCGTTTGGGTTGTTTTGGTTCAGTCCTCTTCGACTTCTGAATTCTTATTGGCTATTGCACGAAAGAATGCGCATAAATTAAAAGTGCTCTCATTTGATTGGATAATTGCACGAAAGAATGCGAATTAATTAAAAGTGGTCACACTTTTGGGCGCCGCACTGTAACAGCGGAAAATAAATAGCATGGAACAAAAAGGCTGTGTTAAGGTCATTGAATGTCTGAAGTCACAAACAGTATTGACCAAATTCGATTGAGAAATTTATGAAAGTTCCCCGTTCCTTTTTGTAACTTCCAATATTTCCGTCTTTATCTTTTGTTGAATTTCAGGTAGTAAAATAGTTTGAATACCAGTTCTTTTTAACCAGACAAAAAGATGAATGCCTGCTATTGACTATCCAAAAAATTTCACCTTTAGGCGATGTTAATAAACGAAGTTATTGAGCCATAAATCTAGATCTCTCCTTTTTAGCGAAAGCTTGAGTCGTGCCCGGCCAACTTCTCTCCCGTTTTATCTCAAAATACCCTTTAAAATTTGTCCTAGAATTGTAAGATTTTAATGCCTTATTAGACATAAATGCAACTACTTCTCAGCCAAATTTGGCTAAAATATATTGAAATAAAGAGTAGATATAACTCATGTGAAAACTTCAAACTAGGCCGTTTTCGCGTTCGCCAAAAGCCTACTCGACATGAAAGTTGTAAGCGTTACAAATTGAAATTTGTTTTCGTGCCATTTACGCAAAACTAAAAGCGTGTGCCCTTCTACGTGAGGTGGTGCATTTCATGAGGCCTTTTTATCCCCAAGAACATCTATGGAATTGTTTTAATTGCTTTAAACTTGGAGAAAACCACGACGGTGTTCCTTTTTGTAACATTTCGTTCGAAAGATAGTTATAAAACGAATAGTTTTAAACCTTTTAAGCATTAAAATGCTTGAGCGTTTCAGAGCGAAGAAACATTGTATTGCATTGCGAAATCGTTAAAATAGGATTATTAAGAAATATGTAAAATAATGAGAGTGTTCAGTGGAGCGTTACATTCGGGACTGGAGATGAATCTAAGAATGAATGAATGAATGAAACATCCAAGCAAAGCAAACAAAACTGTTCTAGAAAGCGGGAGGTGTCCAAGAATCCCAGAAAGCATCTTTGTAAGGGCCACAGGCAACCCACTGGGAGAATCTGAGGTTATGTAAACAGCCCGATTGCCCAGCTGATAATCCTCAATCGTGGGGCGTCAGTGCAACCGAACGTAAAGAGCACAGAATTTGTGCAAAGTCAAATCCAATGAGAGACACAAGTCCGTTTGGACTTGTCGTTTGTTGTTTTTAGTGATGAAGGATTTTGAAGCGACGGATGCTTCACACCACAGTTGAGTACAATTTACTTTTTAAAGTAAATTGTACTCAACTGTGGTAAATATACTTTAAAAATGATTTATCGGTGACAACTTAGTCTTGTCTTTTGCTCCCAGAATGTACACAAAAACCAGTATCTTCTTGTTCTTGAAGTAAGCAACAGTTTGATTGCCTGTATTATCTGTCTTTTTTGACAAATATACTTATTTCACTAGCTGACTAACTAAAGGCTGAGATGGTTTATAAGTCCTTAAACGACCTCGCTCCGAATTATTTGTCTTCTAAATTTGTTCAGCGGAGTGATGTGATTACTTCTTACAATTTGCTTGATTCTGATAATAAGCTTGCAATACCATTGCCACGTACTAACTATTACAAAAATAGTTTTGCCTATAGCGGTGCAGTCCTCTGGAACAGTCTACCCTCAGCTGCTAGGCAAGCAACATCTCTAACTAATTTCCGACGATTCTTTATTAATTCCGACACGGCATTCATGTAAAACAGGCTTTGTTTTAGTTTATTTTTCTTTAATAGTTAGCTATTTTTTTAAATTATAGAAGATTAATTCATATACATAGTTTCATATCAAGTTGCGGTTTTATATTAAATTGTTAATGCCTGATGTATTTACCGTGTTTTTAAATAAAGATGATGATGATGATGATGATGATGATGATGACCGTACAGGGGGCGGGGCTGGCGGGAACTTCAGCCCCCCCCCCCCCCCCCCCCCCCTCCACCCCCCACAACACACACTTTTAAGAAAAAATATTTAAATGGTCATTTTCGATTTTCGAAAGGCGCCATGTTGATGAAATCTACTTTTTGCTCTAGTTCACAATAAAGAAATAGAAATAACCAATACCACATCGAGTAAACGCGATTGAAACTGAACAAAAATTACAAGCTTTAAGCTTCTTCTGGTGAACCAGGCAACCAGCGCAGCTAACGAACGATCATTTTCCGCAGCTCCAAGATTGAAAACCTGGCTCCGTTCCACAATGAAGCAAGAGAAGGTTCAACACCCTGACCATACTTAACACTCATACGCAGAGAACAGACAAACTTTGCAGTTCGTAACGTGGCTAATGAGTTTGTTGGTTGTAATGATAATCGAAAAAAAAAATTCGGTAGCTTCAAAGAAACTGGCTCTAATCTTAATCTTTATCTTATCGAATCTTATACGTCATGATACTCGGCCGTTATTTTTATTGTTGTCATCAACAACTCCTTCAGGAGCGGTTATTTTGTTCGTTGTGTTTCTTGCAATGTTTAGAAAAGGCTCAAGATCTGTAAAGTTAGTAGGTGTTGGTAAAAGCTTCTGTCCGTGAAGTTGAGCTTGCGATGTACGGACATGTTTAGTTATTGAGATATAAATGGCAGTGTTACGGATGTTATCCATTAAATACATTGTGTCATTTGTGTAATTTGCATTTTCCGCTCATTTTTGACGACTTACATTCAAACATTTCAGGGGAGCATCCCCTCGGATGTCCCCCGGATCCTACAACCCTCCCCCACCCCCACCCCCCACCCCCCCCCCCCCAACTAGGTGCTAACTTAACCCTTTGAGATACAAAGAAAGCTTCCTAATTTAAAAAATCGTGTTGATATACCGTAAGCCTATTTATATACCTTATTGCCTGAAAATTGACAAGAGTGATTGGTTTTCAATCACGGCCTCTTAAAAGCTGGCAAATGAAATATAAAACATCACCGTTATGATCGTTGATGGACAGTTTTAAGAAATTTGTTGCCTAAAACAGATCAGTCACTTTTCATTAAGCTCGCCTGGAGCCATTTGGTACTGATTCGTTGCCTTTAAGGGGTGGCTGAATTTAGATGAGGAAATTGCACTCTTAGCATTGTTAAAGTAAGTTCTTTTAGTTTCACAGAGTTAAAGAACATTTAACTAGATTAATTACTGAATAGGAACAGCCCAACAATCTCCGAAACATTTGGTGCTTTGAAGAAAAATGCAAAATTTGAACAGCACATCCTAGTGAGGCAAAACATTGTTCCAGAAATCCTATGTTTGATATATCTTAAAAGACGTAAAAGAATACTCCTCTTCAATAGGTTTGATCCAAAATGAACATTACACATCTGAGCAATTTTTAGACACCGTTATTTATTTTTTTTGTTAACTTGTTTAGTCCGTCGAAAAACTGGTTTTTAGATCTTACTGCGCAAAGGTGAGAATTCTTAGGATTCTTAATGACTTCAAACACAATTGTTTCACCTTCCAAAATTATATTTTTTCCTTTCATTCTCTAAAACGTCTTCTCCTTTAAACGTTGTAAGGTTAGAATGTTTCTCTTATTGCTCTACGAAAAAGATTCTTTTAAGTGGTAGTTGATGTGTAGCACGTTTTCTACTATTTTGATTTTGCTCAAGAAGATAATCACTGTATTTAAAATGTCTTTCCTTTCATGTCTTTTAAAAAGCAATTCGGAATTCAGTTTCAATATTCTTTGATTGTTTGCTGTGTTTTAATTAAAACATAATGAAAACTAAATGCTTGTTTTTGGCTGAACTGGCTCTTGATAAAAAGCTGGGGAACATTTCGATTGGTTCCCTGAGCGGTATGAATTTGGTTAAACGGACCGCTAGGAAGGACCGCTGATGAAAAATATATAATTATTAAAGGATTTATTGTGTAGATAGTTCGGAAGCGTGTTAATGTTTAGTAATTTCCAGCCATATGTTAAATGTAGTTTTTAAACTAACGTTATTAACAACATGTGTTTCTTGACTGCACTTACTTCCTCATCGCAAGAGCAAAACTTCGACACTTTATTCTAGCAGATACACGAAAGCATTCATACCTTCTTTACACAAAAATATCATTGCTTTTGAAACTGGTACCGTTGCCAAGGGATATTTTTAAGAGTCATGAGTCAAGGCGGGAAAATGTATATCTGTCTGCCTTGTTAAAACCGGTGACATGTATTTCTGGTTAAAAACAACAAAAGGAAAAATAAGTTGCCATCTTTTTCAAAGCGAAGCCGTTAAGGTTTTACGGATTTATTTGCACCCCGCAAAAATATTTGCTTAATTTTTTTCCCAGTAAAGGTTGTTTACTTTTACTACGTCGCTTTCAAAAAGAAACCTTCGCCACTGTTCGGTCGTAATTGGTTTTATTATATGTAAAAAAAAAGTTGATGACATGAATTGGTCTACGATAAAAAGAGCTCTAATTGATTCCATCAGCGGTCCAGAGATACGAAGCGATCGCGAATTGATTTCACTTAACTATGTTTTCAAAAACGTTTTTAAAAAAAGACTGTTTCCGATAAGGTAGAAACCTTTTTATCGGTGAATAAACTATAGTTTTGGTAACACTTTTGCGAAAATGACGTGAAAAACATTCTGTTGGCACTTAACTTTCGTTGTTGTAGTGCAGGGTGTGTTCTAAGTTACTTATAATAAAACCACTATTCGGCTCGTTCCATACTCTTGCATTGAAAAATAACTCCAATACCGGTATTCTACTAATACGAACCTAAAAAGCTAATTTAATAATATATATGCAGTCATTACCAACGAATTCCGCCAAAATAATTGTTACTTCAACTCCATAGTGCCATATTTATATTCTCTTTCAAATAAGACAATGTTGTCAAAACTTAATTTTCAAAATCAATTGAAAACAAATTAGTATATGATATGGCTCAAAATAAACGATAGTTTAATATGTAGCCTAGCCATCTTCTGAGTCATCTTTTTTTAATATGAAACAATAGACCAACTCGTTGTTTTTAGAATTAATCTTTAATGTTCCGCTTTAACTAGCGGCATAAGTAAGGAGAAAGAGAGGTTATAATACACTGGGTGATTATCGGTTACAATGCTAAGGTACGGACTTAAAATCTGGAGATCCAGGTTCAAAGCCTGCCCTGACCAGTAGCTAGTGTTGTTAAACAGTAGACTCGAGTTCAACTCCCCGATCATGCTTCTAAATATCCAACTAGGAGCTGCGTGTTTGAATGCTGGACCCCACAGGCACTTTTAAATAATCTATAACCGAGGGTAAATATAGGACATATATTATTTTATTTTATTTATTTTACAAGATTATGCTCATGCTTGTGCCTACAAAACTGCCAGCCTTTCACATTGTTAAATTAGTAAAATACATAAAAGAACAGTTGAGCCGAAAGGATGAGAGTTTTTCTGTAAATTTCCTTCACCGAGATGTTCAGTAAAATTCACACAATATGTTTGAAAACGTTTTCACCTGTCAGAATAAAAACACAATAATTATTTAAAATAATGGGTACAAAGAGTTTCTGGTGTGTAATATATATTAAATAAAATTGGAATCAAAGGAAGCAAGAGCGAAGCGAGCCAAAAGCATAATAAAAATAAACGAAACATTTTGTCTTCATTAACCCTTTCAATGCCAGAGTCAAATGCTGAGGACTGGTGACTGACGTTTTTGTGGCAGCGAGAGGAGTAAAGCTAAAATTAGACGGCCGGCTCGCACTCAGTAGAGGACAACATTTCAGTGAAATGTCTGTTTTCGACATTTATGGTTTGCACTTTATTTGCACCATGTTTCAATCCAATCGCGGTCCAAAACCAATATTCTTTTTTTTTCGGTTTGGGTACTATAGCCGCCGCTGGTACTAAATCCGAAAAAGCACGTTTGAAAGCCATATCATTTCGGTTCAAGAACACTGGTGCAAACGCTTCTCCAGGCCATACCTGCTGTTTGATGCGAGAAAAGAAGCATACGCTCACTTTAAAACTGGTATGGGACTAAGCAAAATATAACCGGTTCTCTTATTAGGAACGTTTTTGCTAAGCCGTGGCCAAAATATTGCATATGTAAACAGTCAAAAACGTTTGGTCTGATCCGTTATTTTAACTAGTACGCACAATTTTTCTGTGGTTTAAATGAGCCTCTTTAGATTTTAGTTTTCATAGTAACCCTTGCTGTTTAGCTAATTCCCTTTTTTATCACTAACAACTAGACCAGTTAACTTTGCTTTCATAAATGACGGTATCTTTGAATATTTGGTCCATTCCTCTATTTTAAAAAAAAAAGTCGGCCCCTTATTAAATCGCTGTCCAAAAAACACACGCGCTCTCTATATTGAACGGTCATAAAACAAATAAATATCTCTTAGCTAATTAAGAAAGGAATATTGCTTCAAATTATTCAGATTTAGTTGTGGTAAGAATTTTAATTAACAATTCAGATGTGCTCGACTTGTCTTTGAATAGGTTTCCTTTTAGGACCTTGAAAGCGACGTCGTTTGTTTAGACTCCCACGGGGTTTATTTAGAGCAAGCGGCATGATTGACCTATATGTGGCAAATAATTACCTCACTTCTCCTAACTTTTAATAATTTTTATGTTTACGCAGACATAATAAACATTCATTCTCCTTGAAAGCAGAACTCATTATCGTCATTGGACAGAGAACGAGCAGGGTCTCAAGACGGAGGCATGGTAAGCTTCGTGTAATAATGTTCTTTAGCGTTTAATTTTTTTCGGATATTGGTTGCTGTTGCTTCTCTTGTGTTAGCAGATGGCTCTGTGAACTGAAAATACTCCCCATGATGGAGAACAAGATGCTAATAGTTAGTGGAAGATTAAATTATATCAGTTGTGTATAGGCTGATGATGAGCAACAAGTATTTCAGTTCAATTTCAACTCTTGGAATACACAGTTTCCGATGTTTCTTTTTTTAATGAATCGTTTTTGTTTTGTTTTTTCTTAAAAACAAATTATTTTTCTAAAGCCTAAATACATTGGTGTTAACAAATCAATTAGACATTATCACAAATTAAAATCGAGATTCGTCCGTCCGTTTTTTGAAAGCACCTTCGAGAGGCACGAAGTACACTGATGGGTTTTGTTAGCAAATAATCGGCTATTACCAGTGAAACAGGAACACCGAGTAAGTGCCATTTTGTATTTTATTTTTACTTTAATTGTATTTTTTTGTGAAATTCAAGTAACTTTGATAGGACAAGCGCTCTTAATTTTTTTAAATACCGGTATCTTGTTTATTGCTAAGCGATTTACATTTCACTTAATGAATAGTCAAATACAAAGTTTCGACTCTTTAGTCACTACTAAATGGCGCACCGTTTTTCTCAACGAACCATCCATCACCGACTGGGTGAACGACATCATTGTAGCTGTGGCGAAATCTAACAAGATCCGTATTTGCATTGACCCCAGAGTTTCGATTAAAACAGATTAAAACAAGTGTTAGACAGGGCACCAGAAGTCAATTCCACGAAATGCAAAATTAGGCAAGAGGAAGCTCCATATGTGGGTCATGCGAGCAATTAACCCTATTCAGCCTGAGCTTTTTTTGAGTTCCTGAGCCTGGGGTAACTGGGTAACTTCAAGAACATTAAGGCTATGACAGTAGATAGTACGTCCAAAACTGTCTCCTTTGAGGTCCGCACAATGGAACGATGACGTCATATGACGTAGTTATTAGGTAATTAGTTATACGGCCGCCATCTTGGATCCGCCATCTTGGATTTCTGAAACTTTTTAAAACCTCTTAAAAACCGTCCAAATTGACGCAAAATTAATCGAAACCAATAAATAAACGCCAATTGACGTAAAAATACAAAAGTTATGCCAATAAACATTGTTTTTCTTCATTCAAAGGTATAAATATGCAAATTTTAAAAAACATGGCTGTCAAAATCTTGTTGCCATGGAAACATCAAGTCACGTGATCAAAAAATTGTCATATGAAAAGTCACAAAGTTTGATGGCGTTTGAATGCACATTAAAGAAGTTATGAATGTTTAAAGTTAGCGCGGGCACTTTGTGCCCCCCCCCCCCGAAATTAAATCCTACAGAACACACCCCCCCCCCCCCCCCCCCCCCCCCGAAATAAAATCCTACAGAACACTAAGGAACATAAAATATTCCTTGGATTCATTTAGTATTTTGGAACATTAAGAACACCACTAGAATAATTGCTCTAGACAAATGCTGCCTGGCATTGGGGCCCAGAGCAAGCAGCAAGGCTTTCAAAGGCTAAAGCACATGAACTTCTCAATACCAGATCTTTGCTACTACGATCCAAGTACGCCACTCAAGGAACATTGTCGTTGTCCAAAGGGTTAGTGCAGTCCTACTACAAGATTGAAAGCACTTAGCTTATGCATTGAGAGCCCTTACTCCAATACAAGAACAGTACACTCAATAAAAAAGAGACCCTCGTGCAGTGATTAAAGTTACATCACTTTAATCATGGAAAAGCAAAGGTAGTAATATCAGACCACAAGCCCGAGTGCAATACTTTTCAAGCAAGCCCTTGCTTAGGCACCACTTCAGTTTTAAAAGATGATGTTTACCCTGCAACGTTATCTTCCTGGAACAGATTTTTCTGTGGTTGATGTATTAAGCAGAGTCTAGATACAAGAGATAAACTCTCATTCCAGATTTCGAAGTCAGTACATCTTCCTATTTCACCAGAGAGGTGTGCTAAGTTCCAGAAAGCGACTGCGGAAGATCCAGCTATGCAAACCTTATGGAAAGTTGTGTCCTAGAAGCAAGGAAGTTTTACCAAGCAACGTCCACGAGTATTCGTGCTCAAAGGGTGAAATTTCATCAGTGGATGGTTTCTTATTAAGGCCCAGAAACGCATTCCTCCTCAAAGTATGAGTAACTAAAACTGACCAAATGCCCGGCAGACGCATTTACGACATGAAGAAACCCAATCTTTTATTAGTGTTTATTATGCCCTTGTATATCCTTATGTTACCAATGGTTGCGTATTGTGGGGTAGTAATTACGAAGCTCCATTATCACAATTAGTGAAGCTACAAAATAAGGTTGTCAGAATCATCAACAACGTACCACTTCGTGATCATATTATTCCCCATTATGTAAACCTTGGCCTTATTAAGCTTTCTGACATTGTAAAATTAAATACTATTTTATGATCATATTGTAGATAACAAGCCGTCTAATCTCACTATATCCTTTGTATCTGAACAACATAATGACGCCATTCGAAGTACATCCTTAAAATTAAATCCTAGTTCCTTTAGAATAAACATAAGAAAATTTTGTCCAACAATTATTGGATGCTATTACTGGAATGATATTCCTATGTCCATACGCAAAAAGCAAACTAAACAACAATTCAAAAGAGCACTTTACTAATACTATTTTGCTCAGTTTTAATCACTCTCACCAATCTCGTAACAGCTATATTACTTCTATGTTTGTATTCCTTTCTTTGCATTGTGTTTTCTTTCTCTTAATACCTTATTATAGGAAATTAACAATGCACTTTATTAACGCGATTTTACAAAATTCGCGTTAATTTAATGTATCTTAATTAATGTCGATGTAAATTTAATGCACGCTTTTTTACAACATTGTTTATATTTTAAAGTACCTTTATTTCATTACAAAACCTTATTAGTTCATGACTCCTCTGTTGGCTCTTCAGAGTCACATTTCACGGAGGCTTTGAAAGATCTTTTGAATTGATAGGGTCTAGTTAGGCTTCAAAACCAAATTTTCGGCTTTAAAAAAAACTTAGAAACATCCGTGCACTTGTCTTGGAAGGTTTTATTGACGGAACGCAGTTTGGCGTTCAGAAATGTACTACTAAAGTGCGAGTTTGCAGAATTATGAAAATCGCAGTAAATAATTATTAAAGCAAGATGCTTATCGAAAAATTCGCGTTAATTTAATGCATGTAAACCTAACTTTTGAAAAATTCGCGTTAATTTAGTGTAACTTAAATTTTCTTCGCGTTGTCAACGTGCATTGTTAATTTCCTATAATAAGGTAAATTCAGGTAATTTAGTTATAGGGCATATAATTTTTTTTACTTATATCTTGCCCTCTCCGTTGTTTTCTTATCTTGTTAACTTGAAAAAAAAAACATTTGTAATAATGGAGTAAATAAATTTAAAAAAATAATCACACTAGGGTATTGCAAAAGAGTTCTCTATACACATATTTAGGAACAGCTTTGCTGAGTAATTCCTTAGGCCCATTCAAGCGTTATGGGATGCGACTATGCGACTATGGCTCAGAATTAACATACTGATTTGGTCGTAAAACTTGACGATACTCTTTTGATAAAGCATCAAACAATGCAGGTTAATTGAAAAGCGTACAGAGATCCCTGGTTGCATAAAATTGAGTCAAATTGTTAAATCATTTCTTCCAAATGTCAAGTCACCTGATGTAATTATCCCTTTATTTACCAGTCTGTAATTGTAAACATACTTTCAATTGACACCAATGAGATGGGTGACATTGGGTGCCCAAACAAAGATAAAAGGAGACTTTCTGTTACGACAAATACTATAAAAATGAGTTGCTGCCACTAATAGAAGGAAATACGGTGATTTTGCAACAAGAAAATAATAATAATAATAATAAAGATCTTTATTTATCATCAACAGCTACTAACCCACAAACAAACGTATGAGTTAACAAATCAATAATCAATAACAGCAACAATATCATACTAGTAATACTACTACTAATCTAAAAATGTATGAAGCATCCATTAACAAGAACAGCTAGATGAAATGAAATAAACATCGGTTCACAAAGCAACGTTTGAACCGCTCTGTCCTAACTCGTGGCAGGATGTAGTTGTGGCCTCGATTTCGTGAAGAGCATGTTCTCTGAAGGGGAAGGAGGTCTTGAAGGGGATGGACCCCATTAGCTGTAATCTTGTCCCGCATTTGTCTGTCCTTGATGTTAATGAAATCAGTAATTGGTGTGTACTTGTTGGTGTAGCCATAACGTAAGCCACGCTTATAAAACCTATCTATGGGTTCAAGCAACAGTGGCACCTAAACAAGAGCAAAGCATAAGAAACAATGAGCAAACACACCATGGAAACCAAAACTTCACAAGTTAGTCAAGCTAGTCCCCCTACTACAGCTGTGATCCAACGCACGCTTATCGAAACAACAGTTTCATATGACCAAAAACAGAAACCAGCGATACTTACTCGTCCTGGTCGAATGGTCAAAACGCCTGCATACCACAAAGATTATAAACTTGTTTCATTAACTATGATTGATTTCACGCGTTATCAACAATGGTTTGTTTCAAGAGTCATCAAAACTGATTTATTTCAAGACACTGATTGTTTCAGGAGGTACTGAACGCTGATTGTAAATAATCCGTGAAAAATTATTTTGTGTATTTTGATTGTGTTTCGCTTTTGTAATAGCTTTCAGTATTAACTTAACCAAATTTAGTCTTACATGCAAAAAAGAAACTGTCATATATGCTGTCACGAAATTTATGTACTAAACAGCACAATAGGTATTATAATTGAACACATTGATACATTGCCTAAATATGATCATAAAGCACTCGATATCCGTAGGTCTACATGACGTATATCCTGTGATAGTGGTAAATTTTGTATTTTGAAGGAAATTGAACGAGACCATTGCCTGTAATTTCTTATCTTTGGGATCAAAAATGCGTGAATTATTAGATAACAAAAGGGAAAAGAAAGAAAAAAAGAGAAGAAAAGAAAAGAGAAAAATTGTTGACCGCGTGTTTGGACTAAAAGGGGCGAAATTTTCGCTTTGTGTCGTAGTATTTCTTTGCGAGGCTGAGTGAAACCTGGTTTTAAGTTTCAAGCGCTCGACACAGAGTGAATCAAGTAGCACAATTTTCGGAAATGCCTAATAGTAATCACCTCTGGAATATGATATAGACTTGGTACTTCTCAGAAAAGTTTCTTTGATCTACGCGGATTGAAGTTAAACGATCTCGCCATTACGGCTCTAGCTTAAACGACAGCGATCGATTCAGCTCGTACTTCGATGTTTGAAAATTTAGTGCTGATGGAAGGGAATAAAGAACCACATGAACTACAAGTAATGGTGTTTTAAAGCGTTTATCGCGTCCTTTAGCTGTGAGGTATATTACAATATTATAGGATGTCTTTTTACTTAAAAAGGGGTTGTATATCTCAATGAATTTTTCTCTAAACTAAGATATAAAGCAATGTGTTGAATTATAAAACATGCTTGCGCAATATTGCCTGATTTTAGCCGACTTCGCCTACGGCCTCCTCGTCTATACTGCACTTGCTTTCGCACTTTAACTGTTAAATATATGCATGTGGTTGAACTATAATGGCCACCTAAATTCACGAGAACCTCGATCAAGACCCACTACCATCTTTTTTGTCTATTATGTGGGTCTAGGAATCAGAACAGAAATCCTCTGGCACATTAAGAACAGCAAAATGGAATGGCTGGCAGAGACACGGGATTCGGGAGACCACTATGAGCTTACTTCCAAATTTGAAAGGCTGCTCGTGGCAAATATAGGGTTACCAAATGTAACAGCCTTCTTCGATAGTTCTATACCCAAAAACTTAATTAAAAACAAAAAAGAATCAGGGATTAATGGCCTCACGGGAGAACATTCTTAATTTTCTTTAGGATTTCAACTGAGAACTTTAAATTCGATTATACTAAAACACATCTGTCGCCAACGTCAAACCACGTGCACTATAGGATTAAAGTAACATTTGAAACATAAAGTACATAAATGTTGTTTACTGGAAGGGAGGATCAAAATAACGATTACGTGGCCAGATGATTTATCCTAACTGAATATTAGAGAAATAACTCTTTTCTTACGTTATATATACATGTAGCTGTCTTTTTCTCTGCAGCAGAAAATGATTTCCTACCTAATGATGCCTTTCCTCTTGGTCTGCCTTAAAGTGACAAAAAGCGCAGGTAAGCTTTAGTACATAATGGAGATTCAAGAGACTTCAACCTACAGTGTCTTGAAAAAACATTATTTTAAAATAGACTTCGCTTTATTATAAGAAAGTACGAATACAATAAGTATCAATTTAGAACAGCATAGGACGCAACATTAAGTACAACCCTAAAAAAAAACAAGGAACAACAAAAATAATTTCGATCTCTTAAAGCAATTTTACGTTTCTTACAGAAAAGTGTAATACTACTCAATTTGCTATTTCTACAGAATGCCAAAATGCTCTAGGTATGCAAAGCGGTGATATTACCAATGCACATGTAAGTGCTTCCACAGAGTGGGATGAAAATCACGCTGCCATCCAGGGAAGACTACACTTCAAAACAGGCGGAGGCAAACAAGGAGCATGGTCAGCTCGCTCAAATGATGTCAACCAATGGCTCCAGGTTGATCTGGGTAATCAACACACCAAAGTAACTGGTGTAGCAACGCAAGGCAGAAATGGCAACGGTCAATGGGTAACTAAATACAAACTGCAGTACAGTCCCGACGGTGTGAACTTCTATTACTACAAGGACCATGGACAAAGCGGAACTAAGGTGAGATAGTCTTGCCAAAAGATAAACTTTGATAAAATGTTCAATTAAATTCGAAAACAAATTTTTGAGATAAAAATAGTTAACTTACGTAATAATTTGTGTCCATACAAACTGAAAAAGAACAATACATTCCGCAAGTATGCAAACATAACAACCGTTTCAATTAATTGCTATCGTCGGCGTCAACGTACAATTGCGATTAATAAAATTTTGCCAATTCTCGATTCTTACATTAAAGTTGTCCTTCCTTCCTGACTCAGGAGTTTGCTGGAAATACAGACATGGACACTGTGGTTTATCACAAACTAGGCAATGCAATCAGGGCACGTTACATCCGTTTTCGACCAACAGCTTGGCACTCTCACATATCAATGAGGGTTGAAGTGTATGGATGTGAAGGTACTGATGTCTTCTCTCTACGAAATCACTCTTGCTGTTTCAGTTTAGTTTGGTGCAAAACTTTACTTCTGATTGCACTCGCATCACTTTCAAATATTGATAATGCTGCATTATTCTATTTTACATGTATCTCGCAAGAACATCAGTAATCTCCGCAAGCAATGTCAACTTACAGATTTCTCCGCGAATCAGTGAAAACAACATAAGGGGAACACATTCACCTTTCAAACGGAATAAAAGTACTTCCGAAAGCTGAGCTTATCACACATTTTGTTACCACCACTAACATTAATAAACCATGATTATGTAGAACCAAATTGCAGTGCTGTATCTAGGCGAAAATCTAGGACGAGACGTTGTCCGAGATCTTTCTAATGCTGTGTTTGCGGCAATTTCCAGAATGTCAAGATTCTCTCGGCATGGAAACCGGCGCTATCCCAGATGCACGCATAACAGCCTCTTCGGAGTGGGATGCGAATCATGCCGCTGTTCAGGGAAGACTTTACTTTAAGAAAGCTGGAAACAAACAGGGGGCATGGTCAGCTCGCTCAAATGATGTCAACCAATGGCTCCAGGTTGATCTGGGTAATCAACACACCAAAGTAACTGGTGTAGCAACGCAAGGCAGAAATGGCAACGGTCAATGGGTAACTAAATACAAACTGCAATACAGTCCCGACGGTGTGAACTTCTATTACTACAAGGACCATGGACAAAGCGGAACACAGGTGAGATAGTCTTGCCAAAAGATTAACTTTGACAAACCGTTCATTTCCAGGTCTCAATAAAAACCAATTTTTGACATAAAAATAGTTAACTTACCGTAAGAGTTTGTGTCCATACAAACTGAAAAAGAACAATAAAACATTCCGGAACTATCCAAACATCACAACCGTTTCAATTAATTGCTATCGTCGGCGTCACCTTACAATTGTGATAAATGAAATTTTGCCAAATCTCAATTCTTACATTAAAGTTGTTCTTCCTTCCTGACTCAGGAGTTTGCTGGAAATACAGACATGGACACTGTGGTTTATCACAAACTAGGCAATGCAATCAGGGCACGTTACATCCGTTTTCGACCAACAGCTTGGCACTCTCACATATCAATGAGGGTTGAAGTGTATGGATGTGAAGGTACTGATGTCTTCTCTCTACGAAATCACTCTTGATGTTTCAGTTTAGTTTGGTTAAAACTTTACTTCTGATTACACTCGTATCTCTATGAAATATTGATAATGCTGCATTATTCTATTTTACATGTATCTCGCAAGAACATCAGTAATCTCCGCCAGCAATATCAACTTACAGATTTCTCCGCGAATCAGTGAAAACAACATTAGGGGAACACATTCACCTTTCAAACGGAATAAAAGTACTTCCGAAAGCTGAGCTTATCACACATTTTGTTACCACCACTAACATTAATAAACCATGATTATGTAGAACCAAATTGCAGTGCTGTATCTAGGCGAAAATCTAGGACGAGACGTTGTCCGAGATCTTTCTAATGCTGCGTTTTCGGCAATTTCCAGAATGTCAAGATTCTCTCGGCATGGAAACCGGCGCTATCCCAGATGCACGCATAACAGCCTCTTCGGAGTGGGATGCGAATCATGCCGCTGTTCAGGGAAGACTTTACTTTAAGAAAGCTGGAAACAAACAGGGGGCATGGTCAGCTCGCTCAAATGATGTCAACCAATGGCTCCAGGTTGATCTGGGTAATCAACACACCAAAGTAACTGGTGTAGCAACGCAAGGCAGAAATGGCAACGGTCAATGGGTAACTAAATACAAACTGCAGTACAGTCCCGACGGTGTGAACTTCTATCACTACAAGGACCATGGACAAAGCGGAACACAGGTGAGATAGTCTTGCCAAAAGATTAACTTTGACAAACCGTTCATTTCCAGGTCTCAATAAAAACCAATTTTTGACATAAAAATAGTTAACTTACCGTAAGAGTTTGTGTCCATACAAACTGAAAAAGAACAATAAAACATTCCGGAACTATCCAAACATCACAACCGTTTCAATTAATTGCTATCGTCCGCGTCACCTTACAATTGTGATAAATGAAATTTTGCCAAATCTCAATTCTTACATTAAAGTTGTCCTTCCTTCCTGACTCAGGAGTTTGCTGGAAATACAGACATGGACACTGTGGTTTATCACAAACTAGGCAATGCAATCAGGGCACGTTACATCCGTTTTCGACCAACAGCTTGGCACTCTCACATATCAATGAGGGTTGAAGTGTATGGATGTGAAGGTACTGATGTCTTCTCTCTACGAAATCACTCTTGATGTTTCAGTTTAGTTTGGTTAAAACTTTACTTCTGATTGCACTCGTATCTCTTTGAAATATTGATAATGCTGCATTATTCTATTTTACATGTATCTCGCAAGAACATCAGTAATCTCCGCCAGCAATGTCAACTTACAGATTTCTCCGCGAATCAGTGAAAACAACATTAGGGGAACACACTCACCTTTCAAACGGAATAAAAGTACTTCCGAAAGCTGAGCTTATCACACATTTTGTTACCATTACTAACATTAATAAACCATGATTATGTAGAACCAAATTGCAGTGCTGTATCTAGGCGAAAATCTAGGACGAGACGTTGTCCGAGATCTTTCTAATGCTGCGTTTTCGGCAATTTCCAGAATGTCAAGATTCTCTCGGCATGGAAACCGGCGCTATCCCAGATGCACGCATAACAGCCTCTTCGGAGTGGGATGCGAATCATGCCGCTGTTCAGGGAAGACTTTACTTTAAGAAAGCTGGAAACAAACAGGGGGCATGGTCAGCTCGCTCAAATGATGTCAACCAATGGCTCCAGGTTGATCTGGGTAATCAACACACCAAAGTAACTGGTGTAGCAACGCAAGGCAGAAATGGCAACGGTCAATGGGTAACTAAATACAAACTGCAGTACAGTCCCGACGGTGTGAACTTCTATTACTACAAGGACCATGGACAAAGCGGAACACAGGTGAGATAGTCTTGCCAAAAGATTAACTTTGACAAACCGTTCATTTCCAGGTCTCAATAAAAACCAATTTTTGACATAAAAATAGTTAACTTACCGTAAGAGTTTGTGTCCATACAAACTGAAAAAGAACAATAAAACATTCCGGAACTATCCAAACATCACAACCGTTTCAATTAATTGCTATCGTCGGCGTCACCTTACAATTGTGATAAATAAAATTTTGCCAAATCTCAATTCTTACATTAAAGTTGTCCTTCCTTCCTGACTCAGGAGTTTGCTGGAAATACAGACATGGACACTGTGGTTTATCACAAACTAGGCAATGCAATCAGGGCACGTTACATCCGTTTTCGACCAACAGCTTGGCACTCTCACATATCAATGAGGGTTGAAGTGTATGGATGTGAAGGTACTGATGTCTTCTCTCTACGAAATCACTCTTGATGTTTCAGTTTAGTTTGGTTAAAACTTTACTTCTGATTGCACTCGTATCTCTATGAAATATTGATAATGCTGCATTATTCTATTTTACATGTATCTCGCAAGAACATCAGTAATCTCCGCCAGCAATGTCAACTTACAGATTTCTCCGCGAATCAGTGAAAACAACATTAGGGGAACACATTCACCTTTCAAACGGAATAAAAGTACTTCCGAAAGCTGAGCTTATCACATATTTTGTTACCACCACTAACATTAATAAACCATGATTATGTAAAATCAAATTGCAGTGCTGTATCTAGGCGAAAATCTAGGACGAGACGTTGTCCGAGATCTTTCTAATGCTGCGTTTTCGGCAATTTCCAGAATGTCAAGATTCTCTCGGCATGGAAACCGGCGCTATCCCAGATGCACGCATAACAGCCTCTTCGGAGTGGGATGCGAATCATGCCGCTGTTCAGGGAAGACTTTACTTTAAGAAAGCTGGAAACAAACAGGGGGCATGGTCAGCTCGCTCAAATGATGTCAACCAATGGCTCCAGGTTGATCTGGGTAATCAACACACCAAAGTAACTGGTGTAGCAACGCAAGGCAGAAATGGCAACGGTCAATGGGTAACTAAATACAAACTGCAGTACAGTCCCGACGGTGTGAACTTCTATTACTACAAGGACCATGGACAAAGCGGAACACAGGTGAGATAGTCTTGCCATAAGATTAACTTTGACAAACCGTTCATTTCCAGGTCTCAATAAAAACCAATTTTTGACATAAAAATAGTTAACTTACCGTAAGAGTTTGTGTCCATACAAACTGAAAAAGAACAATAAAACATTCCGGAACTATCCAAACATCACAACCGTTTCAATTAATTGCTATCGTCGGCGTCACCTTACAATTGTGATAAATGAAATTTTGCCAAATCTCAATTCTTACATTAAAGTTGTCCTTCCTTCCTGACTCAGGAGTTTGCTGGAAATACAGACATGGACACTGTGGTTTATCACAAACTAGGCAATGCAATCAGGGCACGTTACATCCGTTTTCGACCAACAGCTTGGCACTCTCACATATCAATGAGGGTTGAAGTGTATGGATGTGAAGGTACTGATGTCTTCTCTCTACGAAATCACTCTTGATGTTTCAGTTTAGTTTGGTTAAAACTTTACTTCTGATTGCACTCGTATCTCTATGAAATAGTGATAATGCTGCATTATTCTATTTTACATGTATCTCGCAAGAACATCAGTAATCTCCGCCAGCAATGTCAACTTACAGATTTCTCCGCGAATCAGTGAAAACAACATTAGGGAAACACATTCACCTTTCAAACGGAATAAAAGTACTTCCGAAAGCTGAGCTTATCACACATTTTGTTACCACCACTAACATTAATAAACCATGATTATGTAGAACCAAATTGCAGTGCTGTATCTAGGCGAAAATCTAGGACGAGACGTTGTCCGAGATCTTTCTAATGCTGCGTTTTCGGCAATTTCCAGAATGTCAAGATTCTCTCGGCATGGAAACCGGCGCTATCCCAGATGCACGCATAACAGCCTCTTCGGAGTGGGATGCGAATCATGCCGCTGTTCAGGGAAGACTTTACTTTAAGAAAGCTGGAAACAAACAGGGGACATGGTCAGCTCGCTCAAATGATGTCAACCAATGGCTCCAGGTTGATCTGGGTAATCAACACACCAAGGTAACTGGTGTAGCAACGCAAGGCAGAAATGGCAACGGTCAATGGGTAACTAAATACAAACTGCAGTACAGTCCCGACGGTGTGAACTTCTATTACTACAAGGACCATGGACAAAGCGGAACACAGGTGAGATAGTCTTGCCAAAAGATTAACTTTGACAAACCGTTCATTTCCAGGTCTCAATAAAAACCAATTTTTGACATAAAAATAGTTAACTTACCGTAAGAGTTTGTGTCCATACAAACTGAAAAAGAACAATAAAACATTCCGGAACTATCCAAACATCACAACCGTTTCAATTAATTGCTATCGTCGGCGTCACCTTACAATTGTGATAAATGAAATTTTGCCAAATCTCAATTCTTACATTAAAGTTGTCCTTCCTTCCTGACTCAGGAGTTTGCTGGAAATACAGACATGGACACTGTGGTTTATCACAAACTAGGCAATGCAATCAGGGCACGTTACATCCGTTTTCGACCAACAGCTTGGCACTCTCACATATCAATGAGGGTTGAAGTGTATGGATGTGAAGGTACTGATGTCTTCTCTCTACGAAATCACTCTTGATGTTTCAGTTTAGTTTGGTTAAAACTTTACTTCTGATTGCACTCGTATCTCTATGAAATATTGATAATGCTGCATTATTCTATTTTACATGTATCTCGCAAGAACATCAGTAATCTCCGCCAGCAATGTCAACTTACAGATTTCTCCGCGAATCAGTGAAAACAACATTAGGGAAACACATTCACCTTTCAAACGGAATAAAAGTACTTCCGAAAGCTGAGCTTATCACACATTTTGTTACCACCACTAACATTAATAAACCATGATTATGTAGAACCAAATTGCAGTGCTGTATCTAGGCGAAAATCTAGGACGAGACGTTGTCCGAGATCTTTCTAATGCTGCGTTTTCGGCAATTTCCAGAATGTCAAGATTCTCTCGGCATGGAAACCGGCGCTATCCCAGATGCACGCATAACAGCCTCTTCGGAGTGGGATGCGAATCATGCCGCTGTTCAGGGAAGACTTTACTTTAAGAAAGCTGGAAACAAACAGGGGGCATGGTCAGCTCGCTCAAATGATGTCAACCAATGGCTCCAGGTTGATCTGGGTAATCAACACACCAAGGTAACTGGTGTAGCAACGCAAGGCAGAAATGGCAATGGTCAATGGGTAACTAAATACAAACTGCAGTACAGTCCCGACGGTGTGAACTTCTATTACTACAAGGACCATGGACAAAGCGGAACACAGGTGAGATAGTCTTGCCAAAAGATTAACTTTGACAAACCGTTCATTTCCAGGTCTCAATAAAAACCAATTTTTGACATAAAAATAGTTAACTTACCGTAAGAGTTTGTGTCCATACAAACTGAAAAAGAACAATAAAACATTCCGGAACTATCCAAACATCACAACCGTTTCAATTAATTGCTATCGTCGGCGTCACCTTACAATTGTGATAAATGAAATTTTGCCAAATCTCAATTCTTACATTAAAGTTGTCCTTCCTTCCTGACTCAGGAGTTTGCTGGAAATACAGACATGGACACTGTGGTTTATCACAAACTAGGCAATGCAATCAGGGCACGTTACATCCGTTTTCGACCAACAGCTTGGCACTCTCACATATCAATGAGGGTTGAAGTGTATGGATGTGAAGGTACTGATGTCTTCTCTCTACGAAATCACTCTTGATGTTTCAGTTTAGTTTGGTTAAAACTTTACTTCTGATTGCACTCGTATCTCTATGAAATATTGATAATGCTGCATTATTCTATTTTACATGTATCTCGCAAGAACATCAGTAATCTCCGCCAGCAATGTCAACTTACAGATTTCTCCGCGAATCAGTGAAAACAACATTAGGGGAACACATTCACCTTTCAAACGGAATAAAAGTACTTCCGAAAGCTGAGCTTATCACACATTTTGTTACCACCACTAACATTAATAAACCATGATTATGTAGAACCAAATTGCAGTGCTGTATCTAGGCGAAAATCTAGGACGAGACGTTGTCCGAGATCTTTCTAATGCTGCGTTTTCGACAATTTCCAGAATGTCAAGATTCTCTCGGCATGGAAACCGGCGCTATCCCAGATGCACGCATAACAGCCTCTTCGGAGTGGGATGCGAATCATGCCGCTGTTCAGGGAAGACTTTACTTTAAGAAAGCTGGAAACAAACAGGGGGCATGGTCAGCTCGCTCAAATGATGTCAACCAATGGCTCCAGGTTGATCTGGGTAATCAACACACCAAAGTAACTGGTGTAGCAACGCAAGGCAGAAATGGCAACGGTCAATGGGTAACTAAATACAAACTGCAGTACAGTCCCGACGGTGTGAACTTCTATTACTACAAGGACCATGGACAAAGCGGAACACAGGTGAGATAGTCTTGCCATAAGATTAACTTTGACAAACCGTTCATTTCCAGGTCTCAATAAAAACCAATTTTTGACATAAAAATAGTTAACTTACCGTAAGAGTTTGTGTCCATACAAACTGAAAAAGAACAATAAAACATTCCGGAACTATCCAAACATCACAACCGTTTCAATTAATTGCTATCGTCGGCGTCACCTTACAATTGTGATAAATGAAATTTTGCCAAATCTCAATTCTTACATTAAAGTTGTCCTTCCTTCCTGACTCAGGAGTTTGCTGGAAATACAGACATGGACACTGTGGTTTATCACAAACTAGGCAATGCAATCAGGGCACGTTACATCCGTTTTCGACCAACAGCTTGGCACTCTCACATATCAATGAGGGTTGAAGTGTATGGATGTGAAGGTACTGATGTCTTCTCTCTACGAAATCACTCTTGATGTTTCAGTTTAGTTTGCTTAAAACTTTACTTCTGATTGCACTCGTATCTCTATGAAATAGTGATAATGCTGCATTATTCTATTTTACATGTATCTCGCAAGAACATCAGTAATCTCCGCCAGCAATGTCAACTTACAGATTTCTCCGCGAATCAGTGAAAACAACATTAGGGAAACACATTCACCTTTCAAACGGAATAAAAGTACTTCCGAAAGCTGAGCTTATCACACATTTTGTTACCACCACTAACATTAATAAACCATGATTATGTAGAACCAAATTGCAGTGCTGTATCTAGGCGAAAATCTAGGACGAGACGTTGTCCGAGATCTTTCTAATGCTGCGTTTTCGGCAATTTCCAGAATGTCAAGATTCTCTCGGCATGGAAACCGGCGCTATCCCAGATGCACGCATAACAGCCTCTTCGGAGTGGGATGCGAATCATGCCGCTGTTCAGGGAAGACTTTACTTTAAGAAAGCTGGAAACAAACAGGGGGCATGGTCAGCTCGCTCAAATGATGTCAACCAATGGCTCCAGGTTGATCTGGGTAATCAACACACCAAGGTAACTGGTGTAGCAACGCAAGGCAGAAATGGCAACGGTCAATGGGTAACTAAATACAAACTGCAGTACAGTCCCGACGGTGTGAACTTCTATTACTACAAGGACCATGGACAAAGCGGAACACAGGTGAGATAGTCTTGCCAAAAGATTAACTTTGACAAACCGTTCATTTCCAGGTCTCAATAAAAACCAATTTTTGACATAAAAATAGTTAACTTACCGTAAGAGTTTGTGTCCATACAAACTGAAAAAGAACAATAAAACATTCCGGAACTATCCAAACATCACAACCGTTTCAATTAATTGCTATCGTCGGCGTCACCTTACAATTGTGATAAATGAAATTTTGCCAAATCTCAATTCTTACATTAAAGTTGTCCTTCCTTCCTGACTCAGGAGTTTGCTGGAAATACAGACATGGACACTGTGGTTTATCACAAACTAGGCAATGCAATCAGGGCACGTTACATCCGTTTTCGACCAACAGCTTGGCACTCTCACATATCAATGAGGGTTGAAGTGTATGGATGTGAAGGTACTGATGTCTTCTCTCTACGAAATCACTCTTGATGTTTCAGTTTAGTTTGGTTAAAACTTTACTTCTGATTGCACTCGTATCTCTTTGAAATATTGATAATGCTGCATTATTCTATTTTACATGTATCTCGCAAGAACAACAGTAATCTCCGCAAGCAATGTCAACTTACAGATTTCTCCGCGAATCAGTGAAAACAACATTAGGGGAACACATTCACCTTTCAAACGGAATAAAAGTACTTCCGAAAGCTGAGCTTATCACACATTTTGTTACCACCACTAACATTAATAAACCATGATTATGTAGAACCAAATTGCAGTGCTGTATCTAGGCGAAAATCTAGGACGAGACGTTGTCCGAGATCTTTCTAATGCTGCGTTTTCGGCAATTTCCAGAATGTCAAGATTCTCTCGGCATGGAAACCGGCGCTATCCCAGATGCACGCATAACAGCCTCTTCGGAGTGGGATGCGAATCATGCCGCTGTTCAGGGAAGACTTTACTTTAAGAAAGCTGGAAACAAACAGGGGGCATGGTCAGCTCGCTCAAATGATGTCAACCAATGGCTCCAGGTTGATCTGGGTAATCAACACACCAAAGTAACTGGTGTAGCAACGCAAGGCAGAAATGGCAACGGTCAATGGGTAACTAAATACAAACTGCAGTACAGTCCCGACGGTGTGAACTTCTATTACTACAAGGACCATGGACAAAGCGGAACACAGGTGAGATAGTCTTGCCAAAAGATTAACTTTGACAAACCGTTCATTTCCAGGTCTCAATAAAAACCAATTTTTGAGATAAAAAGAGTTAACTTACCGTAAGAGTTTGTGTCCATACAAACTGAAAAAGAACAATAAAACATTCCGGAACTATCCAAACATCACAACCGTTTCAATTAATTGCTATCGTCGGCGTCACCTTACAATTGTGATAAATGAAATTTTGCCAAATCTCAATTCTTACATTAAAGTTGTCCTTCCTTCCTGACTCAGGAGTTTGCTGGAAATACAGACATGGACACTGTGGTTTATCACAAACTAGGCAATGCAATCAGGGCACGTTACATCCGTTTTCGACCAACAGCTTGGCACTCTCACATATCAATGAGGGTTGAAGTGTATGGATGTGAAGGTACTGATGTCTTCTCTCTACGAAATCACTCTTGATGTTTCAGTTTAGTTTGGTTAAAACTTTACTTCTGATTGCACTCGTATCTCTATGAAATATTGATAATGCTGCATTATTCTATTTTACATGTATCTCGCAAGAACATCAGTAATCTCCGCCAGCAATGTCAACTTACAGATTTCTCCGCGAATCAGTGAAAACAACATTAGGGGAACACATTCACCTTTCAAACGGAATAAAAGTACTTCCGAAAGCTGAGCTTATCACACATTTTGTTACCACCACTAACATTAATAAACCATGATTATGTAGAACCAAATTGCAGTGCTGTATCTAGGCGAAAATCTAGGACGAGACGTTGTCCGAGATCTTTCTAATGCTGCGTTTTCGGCAATTTCCAGAATGTCAAGATTCTCTCGGCATGGAAACCGGCGCTATCCCAGATGCACGCATAACAGCCTCTTCGGAGTGGGATGCGAATCATGCCGCTGTTCAGGGAAGACTTTACTTTAAGAAAGCTGGAAACAAACAGGGGGCATGGTCAGCTCGCTCAAATGATGTCAACCAATGGCTCCAGGTTGATCTGGGTAATCAAAACACCAAAGTAACTGGTGTAGCAACGCAAGGCAGAAATGGCAACGGTCAATGGGTAACTAAATACAAACTGCAATACAGTCCCGACGGTGTGAACTTCTATTACTACAAGGACCATGGACAAAGCGGAACACAGGTGAGATAGTCTTGCCAAAAGATTAACTTTGACAAACCGTTCATTTCCAGGTCTCAATAAAAACCAATTTTTGACATAAAAATAGTTAACTTACCGTAAGAGTTTGTGTCCATACAAACTGAAAAAGAACAATAAAACATTCCGGAACTATCCAAACATCACAACCGTTTCAATTAATTGCTATCGTCGGCGTCACCTTACAATTGTGATAAATGAAATTTTGCCAAATCTCAATTCTTACATTAAAGTTGTTCTTCCTTCCTGACTCAGGAGTTCGCTGGAAATACAGACATGGACACTGTGGTTTATCACAAACTAGGCAATGCAATCAGGGCACGTTACATCCGTTTTCGACCAACAGCTTGGCACTCTCACATATCAATGAGGGTTGAAGTGTATGGATGTGAAGGTACTGATGTCTTCTCTCTACGAAATCACTCTTGATGTTTCAGTTTAGTTTGGTTAAAACTTTACTTCTGATTACACTCGTATCTCTATGAAATATTGATAATGCTGCATTATTCTATTTTACATGTATCTCGCAAGAACATCAGTAATCTCCGCCAGCAATATCAACTTACAGATTTCTCCGCGAATCAGTGAAAACAACATTAGGGGAACACATTCACCTTTCAAACGGAATAAAAGTACTTCCGAAAGCTGAGCTTATCACACATTTTGTTACCACCACTAACATTAATAAACCATGATTATGTAGAACCAAATTGCAGTGCTGTATCTAGGCGAAAATCTAGGACGAGACGTTGTCCGAGATCTTTCTAATGCTGCGTTTTCGACAATTTCCAGAATGTCAAGATTCTCTCGGCATGGAAACCGGCGCTATCCCAGATGCACGCATAACAGCCTCTTCGGAGTGGGATGCGAATCATGCCGCTGTTCAGGGAAGACTTTACTTTAAGAAAGCTGGAAACAAACAGGGGGCATGGTCAGCTCGCTCAAATGATGTCAACCAATGGCTCCAGGTTGATCTGGGTAATCAACACACCAAAGTAACTGGTGTAGCAACGCAAGGCAGAAATGGCAACGGTCAATGGGTAACTAAATACAAACTGCAGTACAGTCCCGACGGTGTGAACTTCTATTACTACAAGGACCATGGACAAAGCGGAACACAGGTGAGATAGTCTTGCCAAAAGATTAACTTTGACAAACCGTTCATTTCCAGGTCTCAATAAAAACCAATTTTTGACATAAAAATAGTTAACTTACCGTAAGAGTTTGTGTCCATACAAACTGAAAAAGAACAATAAAACATTCCGGAACTATCCAAACATCACAACCGTTTCAATTAATTGCTATCGTCGGCGTCACCTTACAATTGTGATAAATGAAATTTTGCCAAATCTCAATTCTTACATTAAAGTTGTCCTTCCTTCCTGACTCAGGAGTTTGCTGGAAATACAGACATGGACACTGTGGTTTATCACAAACTAGGCAATGCAATCAGGGCACGTTACATCCGTTTTCGACCAACAGCTTGGCACTCTCACATATCAATGAGGGTTGAAGTGTATGGATGTGAAGGTACTGATGTCTTCTCTCTACGAAATCACTCTTGATGTTTCAGTTTAGTTTGGTTAAAACTTTACTTCTGATTGCACTCGTATCTCTTTGAAATATTGATAATGCTGCATTATTCTATTTTACATGTATCTCGCAAGAACAACAGTAATCTCCGCAAGCAATGTCAACTTACAGATTTCTCCGCGAATCAGTGAAAACAACATTAGGGGAACACATTCACCTTTCAAACGGAATAAAAGTACTTCCGAAAGCTGAGCTTATCACACATTTTGTTACCACCACTAACATTAATAAACCATGATTATGTAGAACCAAATTGCAGTGCTGTATCTAGGCGAAAATCTAGGACGAGACGTTGTCCGAGATCTTTCTAATGCTGCGTTTTCGGCAATTTCCAGAATGTCAAGATTCTCTCGGCATGGAAACCGGCGCTATCCCAGATGCACGCATAACAGCCTCTTCGGAGTGGGATGCGAATCATGCCGCTGTTCAGGGAAGACTTTACTTTAAGAAAGCTGGAAACAAACAGGGGGCATGGTCAGCTCGCTCAAATGATGTCAACCAATGGCTCCAGGTTGATCTGGGTAATCAACACAGCAAGGTAACTGGTGTAGCAACGCAAGGCAGAAATGGCAACGGTCAATGGGTAACTAAATACAAACTGCAGTACAGTCCCGACGGTGTGAACTTCTATTACTACAAGGACCATGGACAAAGCGGAACACAGGTGAGATAGTCTTGCCAAAAGATTAACTTTGACAAACCGTTCATTTCCAGGTCTCAATAAAAACCAATTTTTGAGATAAAAAGAGTTAACTTACCGTAAGAGTTTGTGTCCATACAAACTGAAAAAGAACAATAAAACATTCCGGAACTATCCAAACATCACAACCGTTTCAATTAATTGCTATCGTCGGCGTCACCTTACAATTGTGATAAATGAAATTTTGCCAAATCTCAATTCTTACATTAAAGTTGTCCTTCCTTCCTGACTCAGGAGTTTGCTGGAAATACAGACATGGACACTGTGGTTTATCACAAACTAGGCAATGCAATCAGGGCACGTTACATCCGTTTTCGACCAACAGCTTGGCACTCTCACATATCAATGAGGGTTGAAGTGTATGGATGTGAAGGTACTGATGTCTTCTCTCTACGAAATCACTCTTGATGTTTCAGTTTAGTTTGGTTAAAACTTTACTTCTGATTGCAGTCGTATCTGTTTGAAATATTGATAATGCTGCATTATTCTATTTTACATGTATCTCGCAAGAACAACAGTAATCTCCGCAAGCAATGTCAACTTACAGATTTCTCCGCGAATCAGTGAAAACAACATTAGGGGAACACATTCACCTTTCAAACGGAATAAAAGTACTTCCGAAAGCTGAGCTTATCACACATTTTGTTACCACCACTAACATTAATAAACCATGATTATGTAGAACCAAATTGCAGTGCTGTATCTAGGCGAAAATCTAGGACGAGACGTTGTCCGAGATCTTTCTAATGCTGCGTTTTCGGCAATTTCCAGAATGTCAAGATTCTCTCGGCATGGAAAACGGCGCTATCCCAGATGCACGCATAACAGCCTCTTCGGAGTGGGATGCGAATCATGCCGCTGTTCAGGGAAGACTTTACTTTAAGAAAGCTGGAAACAAACAGGGGGCATGGTCAGCTCGCTCAAATGATGTCAACCAATGGCTCCAGGTTGATCTGGGTAATCAACACACCAAAGTAACTGGTGTAGCAACGCAAGGCAGAAATGGCAACGGTCAATGGGTAACTAAATACAAACTGCAGTACAGTCCCGACGGTGTGAACTTCTATTACTACAAGGACCATGGACAAAGCGGAACACAGGTGAGATAGTCTTGCCAAAAGATTAACTTTGACAAACCGTTCATTTCCAGGTCTCAATAAAAACCAATTTTTGACATAAAAATAGTTAACTTACCGTAAGAGTTTGTGTCCATACAAACTGAAAAAGAACAATAAAACATTCCGGAACTATCCAAACATCACAACCGTTTCAATTAATTGCTATCGTCGGCGTCACCTTACAATTGTGATAAATGAAATTTTGCCAAATCTCAATTCTTACATTAAAGTTGTCCTTCCTTCCTGACTCAGGAGTTTGCTGGAAATACAGACATGGACACTGTGGTTTATCACAAACTAGGCAATGCAATCAGGGCACGTTACATCCGTTTTCGACCAACAGCTTGGCACTCTCACATATCAATAAGGGTTGAAGTGTATGGATGTGAAGGTACTGATGTCTTCTCTCTACGAAATCACTCTTGATGTTTCAGTTTAGTTTGGTTAAAACTTTACTTCTGATTGCACTCGTATCTCTATGAAATATTGATAATGCTGCATTATTCTATTTTACATGTATCTCGCAAGAACATCAGTAATCTCCGCCAGCAATGTCAACTTACAGATTTCTCCGCGAATCAGTGAAAACAACATTAGGGGAACACATTCACCTTTCAAACGGAATAAAAGTACTTCCGAAAGCTGAGCTTATCACACATTTTGTTACCACCACTAACATTAATAAACCATGATTATGTAGAACCAAATTGCAGTGCTGTATCTAGGCGAAAATCTAGGACGAGACGTTGTCCGAGATCTTTCTAATGCTGCGTTTTCGGCAATTTCCAGAATGTCAAGATTCTCTCGGCATGGAAACCGGCGCTATCCCAGATGCACGCATAACAGCCTCTTCGGAGTGGGATGCGAATCATGCCGCTGTTCAGGGAAGACTTTACTTTAAGAAAGCTGGAAACAAACAGGGGGCATGGTCAGCTCGCTCAAATGATGTCAACCAATGGCTCCAGGTTGATCTGGGTAATCAACACACCAAAGTAACTGGTGTAGCAACGCAAGGCAGAAATGGCAACGGTCAATGGGTAACTAAATACAAACTGCAGTACAGTCCCGACGGTGTGAACTTCTATTACTACAAGGACCATGGACAAAGCGGAACACAGGTGAGATAGTCTTGCCAAAAGATTAACTTTGACAAACCGTTCATTTCCAGGTCTCAATAAAAACCAATTTTTGACATAAAAATAGTTAACTTACCGTAAGAGTTTGTGTCCATACAAACTGAAAAAGAACAATAAAACATTCCGGAACTATCCAAACATCACAACCGTTTCAATTAATTGCTATCGTCGGCGTCACCTTACAATTGTGATAAATGAAATTTTGCCAAATCTCAATTCTTACATTAAAGTTGTCCTTCCTTCCTGACTCAGGAGTTTGCTGGAAATACAGACATGGACACTGTGGTTTATCACAAACTAGGCAATGCAATCAGGGCACGTTACATCCGTTTTCGACCAACAGCTTGGCACTCTCACATATCAATGAGGGTTGAAGTGTATGGATGTGAAGGTACTGATGTCTTCTCTCTACGAAATCACTCTTGATGTTTCAGTTTAGTTTGGTTAAAACTTTACTTCTGATTGCACTCGTATCTCTATGAAATAGTGATAATGCTGCATTATTCTATTTTACATGTATCTCGCAAGAACATCAGTAATCTCCGCCAGCAATGTCAACTTACAGATTTCTCCGCGAATCAGTGAAAACAACATTAGGGAAACACATTCACCTTTCAAACGGAATAAAAGTACTTTTGAAAGCTGAGCTTATCACACATTTTGTTACCACCACTAACATTAATAAACCATGATTATGTAGAACCAAATTGCAGTGCTGTATCTAGGCGAAAATCTAGGACGAGACGTTGTCCGAGATCTTTCTAATGCTGCGTTTTCGGCAATTTCCAGAATGTCAAGATTCTCTCGGCATGGAAACCGGAGCTATCCCAGATGCACGCATAACAGCCTCTTCGGAGTGGGATGCGAATCATGCCGCTGTTCAGGGAAGACTTTACTTTAAGAAAGCTGGAAACAAACAGGGGGCATGGTCAGCTCGCTCAAATGATGTCAACCAATGGCTCCAGGTTGATCTGGGTAATCAATACACCAAAGTAACTGGTGTAGCAACGCAAGGCAGAAATGGCAACGGTCAATGGGTAACTAAATACAAACTGCAGTACAGTCCCGACGGTGTGAACTTCTATTACTACAAGGACCATGGACAAAGCGGAACACAGGTGAGATAGTCTTGCCAAAAGATTAACTTTGACAAACCGTTCATTTCCAGGTCTCAATAAAAACCAATTTTTGACATAAAAATAGTTAACTTACCGTAAGAGTTTGTGTCCATACAAACTGAAAAAGAACAATAAAACATTCCGGAACTATCCAAACATCACAACCGTTTCAATTAATTGCTATCGTCGGCGTCACCTTACATTTGTGAAAAATGAAATTTTGCCAAATCTCAATTCTTACATTAAAGTTGTCCTTCCTTCCTGACTCAGGAGTTTGCTGGAAATACAGACATGGACACTGTGGTTTATCACAAACTAGGCAATGCAATCAGGGCACGTTACATCCGTTTTCGACCAACAGCTTGGCACTCTCACATATCAATGAGGGTTGAAGTGTATGGATGTGAAGGTACTGATGTCTTCTCTCTACGAAATCACTCTTGATGTTTCAGTTTAGTTTGGTTAAAACTTTACTTCTGATTGCACTCGTATCTGTTTGAAATATTGATAATGCTGCATTATTCTATTTTACATGTATCTCGCAAGAACAACAGTAATCTCCGCAAGCAATGTCAACTTACAGATTTCTCCGCGAATCAGTGAAAACAACATTAGGGAAACACATTCACCTTTCAAACGGAATAAAAGTACTTCCGAAAGCTGAGCTTATCACACATTTTGTTACCACCACTAACATTAATAAACCATGATTATATAGAACCAAATTGCAGTGCTGTATCTAGGCGAAAATCTAGGACGAGACGTTGTCCGAGATCTTTCTAATGCTGCGTTTTCGGCAATTTCCAGAATGTCAAGATTCTCTCGGCATGGAAACCGGCGCTATCCCAGATGCACGCATAACAGCCTCTTCGGAGTGGGATGCGAATCATGCCGCTGTTCAGGGAAGACTTTACTTTAAGAAAGCTGGAAACAAACAGGGGGCATGGTCAGCTCGCTCAAATGATGTCAACCAATGGCTCCAGGTTGATCTGGGTAATCAACACACCAAAGTAACTGGTGTAGCAACGCAAGGCAGAAATGGCAACGGTCAATGGGTAACTAAATACAAACTGCAGTACAGTCCCGACGGTGTGAACTTCTATTACTACAAGGACCATGGACAAAGCGGAACACAGGTGAGATAGTCTTGCCAAAAGATTAACTTTGACAAACCGTTCATTTCCAGGTCTCAATAAAAACCAATTTTTGACATAAAAATAGTTAACTTACCGTAAGAGTTTGTGTCCATACAAACTGAAAAAGAACAATAAAACATTCCGGAACTATCCAAACATCACAACCGTTTCAATTAATTGCTATCGTCGGCGTCACCTTACAATTGTGATAAATGAAATTTTGCCAAATCTCAATTCTTACATTAAAGTTGTCCTTCCTTCCTGACTCAGGAGTTTGCTGGAAATACAGACATGGACACTGTGGTTTATCACAAACTAGGCAATGCAATCAGGGCACGTTACATCCGTTTTCGACCAACAGCTTGGCACTCTCACATATCAATGAGGGTTGAAGTGTATGGATGTGAAGGTACTGATGTCTTCTCTCTACGAAATCACTCTTGATGTTTCAGTTTAGTTTGGTTAAAACTTTACTTCTGATTGCACTCGTATCTGTTTGAAATATTGATAATGCTGCATTATTCTATTTTACATGTATCTCGCAAGAACATCAGTAATCTCCGCAAGCAATGTCAACTTACAGATTTCTCCGCGAATCAGTGAAAACAACATAAGGGGAACACATTCACCTTTCAAACGGAATAAAAGTACTTCCGAAAGCTGAGCTTATCACACATTTTGTTACCACCACTAACATTAATAAACCATGATTATGTAGAACCAAATTGCAGTGCTGTATCTAGGCGAAAATCTAGGACGAGACGTTGTCCGAGATCTTTCTAATGCTGCGTTTTCGGCAATTTCCAGAATGTCAAGATTCTCTCGGCATGGAAACCGGCGCTATCCCAGATGCACGCATAACAGCCTCTTCGGAGTGGGATGCGAATCATGCCGCTGTTCAGGGAAGACTTTACTTTAAGAAAGCTGGAAACAAACAGGGGGCATGGTCAGCTCGCTCAAATGATGTCAACCAATGGCTCCAGGTTGATCTGGGTAATCAACACACCAAAGTAACTGGTGTAGCAACGCAAGGCAGAAATGGCAACGGTCAATGGGTAACTAAATACAAACTGCAGTACAGTCCCGACGGTGTGAACTTCTATTACTACAAGGACCATGGACAAAGCGGAACACAGGTGAGATAGTCTTGCCAAAAGATTAACTTTGACAAACCGTTCATTTCCAGGTCTCAATAAAAACCAATTTTTGACATAAAAATAGTTAACTTACCGTAAGAGTTTGTGTCCATACAAACTGAAAAAGAACAATAAAACATTCCGGAACTATCCAAACATCACAACCGTTTCAATTAATTGCTATCGTCGGCGTCACCTTACAATTGTGATAAATGAAATTTTGCCAAATCTCAATTCTTACATTAAAGTTGTCCTTCCTTCCTGACTCAGGAGTTTGCTGGAAATACAGACATGGACACTGTGGTTTATCACAAACTAGGCAATGCAATCAGGGCACGTTACATCCGTTTTCGACCAACAGCTTGGCACTCTCACATATCAATGAGGGTTGAAGTGTATGGATGTGAAGGTACTGATGTCTTCTCTCTACGAAATCACTCTTGATGTTTCAGTTTAGTTTGGTTCAAACTTTACTTCTGATTGCACTCGTATCTCTTTGAAATATTGATAATGCTGCATTATTCTATTTTACATGTATCTCGCAAGAACATCAGTAATCTCCGCAAGCAATGTCAACTTACAGATTTCTCCGCGAATCAGTGAAAACAACATTAGGGGAACACATTCACCTTTCAAACGGAATAAAAGTACTTCCGAAAGCTGAGCTTATCACACATTTTGTTACCACCACTAACATTAATAAACCATGATTATGTAGAACCAAATTGCAGTGCTGTATCTAGGCGAAAATCTAGGACGAGACGTTGTCCGAGATCTTTCTAATGCTGCGTTTTCGACAATTTCCAGAATGTCAAGATTCTCTCGGCATGGAAACCGGCGCTATCCCAGATGCACGCATAACAGCCTCTTCGGAGTGGGATGCGAATCATGCCGCTGTTCAGGGAAGACTTTACTTTAAGAAAGCTGGAAACAAACAGGGGGCATGGTCAGCTCGCTCAAATGATGTCAACCAATGGCTCCAGGTTGATCTGGGTAATCAACACACCAAAGTAACTGGTGTAGCAACGCAAGGCAGAAATGGCAACGGTCAATGGGTAACTAAATACAAACTGCAGTACAGTCCCGACGGTGTGAACTTCTATTACTACAAGGACCATGGACAAAGCGGAACACAGGTGAGATAGTCTTGCCAAAAGATTAACTTTGACAAACCGTTCATTTCCAGGTCTCAATAAAAACCAATTTTTGACATAAAAATAGTTAACTTACCGTAAGAGTTTGTGTCCATACAAACTGAAAAAGAACAATAAAACATTCCGGAACTATCCAAACATCACAACCGTTTCAATTAATTGCTATCGTCGGCGTCACCTTACAATTGTGATAAATGAAATTTTGCCAAATCTCAATTCTTACATTAAAGTTGTCCTTCCTTCCTGACTCAGGAGTTTGCTGGAAATACAGACATGGACACTGTGGTTTATCACAAACTAGGCAATGCAATCAGGGCACGTTACATCCGTTTTCGACCAACAGCTTGGCACTCTCACATATCAATAAGGGTTGAAGTGTATGGATGTGAAGGTACTGATGTCTTCTCTCTACGAAATCACTCTTGATGTTTCAGTTTAGTTTGGTTAAAACTTTACTTCTGATTGCACTCGTATCTCTATGAAATATTGATAATGCTGCATTATTCTATTTTACATGTATCTCGCAAGAACATCAGTAATCTCCGCCAGCAATGTCAACTTACAGATTTCTCCGCGAATCAGTGAAAACAACATTAGGGGAACACATTCACCTTTCAAACGGAATAAAAGTACTTCCGAAAGCTGAGCTTATCACACATTTTGTTACCACCACTAACATTAATAAACCATGATTATGTAGAACCAAATTGCAGTGCTGTATCTAGGCGAAAATCTAGGACGAGACGTTGTCCGAGATCTTTCTAATGCTGCGTTTTCGGCAATTTCCAGAATGTCAAGATTCTCTCGGCATGGAAACCGGCGCTATCCCAGATGCACGCATAACAGCCTCTTCGGAGTGGGATGCGAATCATGCCGCTGTTCAGGGAAGACTTTACTTTAAGAAAGCTGGAAACAAACAGGGGGCATGGTCAGCTCGCTCAAATGATGTCAACCAATGGCTCCAGGTTGATCTGGGTAATCAACACAGCAAGGTAACTGGTGTAGCAACGCAAGGCAGAAATGGCAACGGTCAATGGGTAACTAAATACAAACTGCAGTACAGTCCCGACGGTGTGAACTTCTATTACTACAAGGACCATGGACAAAGCGGAACACAGGTGAGATAGTCTTGCCAAAAGATTAACTTTGACAAACCGTTCATTTCCAGGTCTCAATAAAAACCAATTTTTGAGATAAAAAGAGTTAACTTACCGTAAGAGTTTGTGTCCATACAAACTGAAAAAGAACAATAAAACATTCCGGAACTATCCAAACATCACAACCGTTTCAATTAATTGCTATCGTCGGCGTCACCTTACAATTGTGATAAATGAAATTTTGCCAAATCTCAATTCTTACATTAAAGTTGTCCTTCCTTCCTGACTCAGGAGTTTGCTGGAAATACAGACATGGACACTGTGGTTTATCACAAACTAGGCAATGCAATCAGGGCACGTTACATCCGTTTTCGACCAACAGCTTGGCACTCTCACATATCAATGAGGGTTGAAGTGTATGGATGTGAAGGTACTGATGTCTTCTCTCTACGAAATCACTCTTGATGTTTCAGTTTAGTTTGGTTAAAACTTTACTTCTGATTGCAGTCGTATCTGTTTGAAATATTGATAATGCTGCATTATTCTATTTTACATGTATCTCGCAAGAACAACAGTAATCTCCGCAAGCAATGTCAACTTACAGATTTCTCCGCGAATCAGTGAAAACAACATTAGGGGAACACATTCACCTTTCAAACGGAATAAAAGTACTTCCGAAAGCTGAGCTTATCACACATTTTGTTACCACCACTAACATTAATAAACCATGATTATGTAGAACCAAATTGCAGTGCTGTATCTAGGCGAAAATCTAGGACGAGACGTTGTCCGAGATCTTTCTAATGCTGCGTTTTCGGCAATTTCCAGAATGTCAAGATTCTCTCGGCATGGAAAACGGCGCTATCCCAGATGCACGCATAACAGCCTCTTCGGAGTGGGATGCGAATCATGCCGCTGTTCAGGGAAGACTTTACTTTAAGAAAGCTGGAAACAAACAGGGGGCATGGTCAGCTCGCTCAAATGATGTCAACCAATGGCTCCAGGTTGATCTGGGTAATCAACACACCAAAGTAACTGGTGTAGCAACGCAAGGCAGAAATGGCAACGGTCAATGGGTAACTAAATACAAACTGCAGTACAGTCCCGACGGTGTGAACTTCTATTACTACAAGGACCATGGACAAAGCGGAACACAGGTGAGATAGTCTTGCCAAAAGATTAACTTTGACAAACCGTTCATTTCCAGGTCTCAATAAAAACCAATTTTTGACATAAAAATAGTTAACTTACCGTAAGAGTTTGTGTCCATACAAACTGAAAAAGAACAATAAAACATTCCGGAACTATCCAAACATCACAACCGTTTCAATTAATTGCTATCGTCGGCGTCACCTTACAATTGTGATAAATGAAATTTTGCCAAATCTCAATTCTTACATTAAAGTTGTCCTTCCTTCCTGACTCAGGAGTTTGCTGGAAATACAGACATGGACACTGTGGTTTATCACAAACTAGGCAATGCAATCAGGGCACGTTACATCCGTTTTCGACCAACAGCTTGGCACTCTCACATATCAATAAGGGTTGAAGTGTATGGATGTGAAGGTACTGATGTCTTCTCTCTACGAAATCACTCTTGATGTTTCAGTTTAGTTTGGTTAAAACTTTACTTCTGATTGCACTCGTATCTCTATGAAATATTGATAATGCTGCATTATTCTATTTTACATGTATCTCGCAAGAACATCAGTAATCTCCGCCAGCAATGTCAACTTACAGATTTCTCCGCGAATCAGTGAAAACAACATTAGGGGAACACATTCACCTTTCAAACGGAATAAAAGTACTTCCGAAAGCTGAGCTTATCACACATTTTGTTACCACCACTAACATTAATAAACCATGATTATGTAGAACCAAATTGCAGTGCTGTATCTAGGCGAAAATCTAGGACGAGACGTTGTCCGAGATCTTTCTAATGCTGCGTTTTCGGCAATTTCCAGAATGTCAAGATTCTCTCGGCATGGAAACCGGCGCTATCCCAGATGCACGCATAACAGCCTCTTCGGAGTGGGATGCGAATCATGCCGCTGTTCAGGGAAGACTTTACTTTAAGAAAGCTGGAAACAAACAGGGGGCATGGTCAGCTCGCTCAAATGATGTCAACCAATGGCTCCAGGTTGATCTGGGTAATCAACACACCAAAGTAACTGGTGTAGCAACGCAAGGCAGAAATGGCAACGGTCAATGGGTAACTAAATACAAACTGCAGTACAGTCCCGACGGTGTGAACTTCTATTACTACAAGGACCATGGACAAAGCGGAACACAGGTGAGATAGTCTTGCCAAAAGATTAACTTTGACAAACCGTTCATTTCCAGGTCTCAATAAAAACCAATTTTTGACATAAAAATAGTTAACTTACCGTAAGAGTTTGTGTCCATACAAACTGAAAAAGAACAATAAAACATTCCGGAACTATCCAAACATCACAACCGTTTCAATTAATTGCTATCGTCGGCGTCACCTTACAATTGTGATAAATGAAATTTTGCCAAATCTCAATTCTTACATTAAAGTTGTCCTTCCTTCCTGACTCAGGAGTTTGCTGGAAATACAGACATGGACACTGTGGTTTATCACAAACTAGGCAATGCAATCAGGGCACGTTACATCCGTTTTCGACCAACAGCTTGGCACTCTCACATATCAATGAGGGTTGAAGTGTATGGATGTGAAGGTACTGATGTCTTCTCTCTACGAAATCACTCTTGATGTTTCAGTTTAGTTTGGTTAAAACTTTACTTCTGATTGCACTCGTATCTCTATGAAATAGTGATAATGCTGCATTATTCTATTTTACATGTATCTCGCAAGAACATCAGTAATCTCCGCCAGCAATGTCAACTTACAGATTTCTCCGCGAATCAGTGAAAACAACATTAGGGAAACACATTCACCTTTCAAACGGAATAAAAGTACTTCCGAAAGCTGAGCTTATCACACATTTTGTTACCACCACTAACATTAATAAACCATGATTATGTAGAACCAAATTGCAGTGCTGTATCTAGGCGAAAATCTAGGACGAGACGTTGTCCGAGATCTTTCTAATGCTGCGTTTTCGGCAATTTCCAGAATGTCAAGATTCTCTCGGCATGGAAACCGGAGCTATCCCAGATGCACGCATAACAGCCTCTTCGGAGTGGGATGCGAATCATGCCGCTGTTCAGGGAAGACTTTACTTTAAGAAAGCTGGAAACAAACAGGGGGCATGGTCAGCTCGCTCAAATGATGTCAACCAATGGCTCCAGGTTGATCTGGGTAATCAATACACCAAAGTAACTGGTGTAGCAACGCAAGGCAGAAATGGCAACGGTCAATGGGTAACTAAATACAAACTGCAGTACAGTCCCGACGGTGTGAACTTCTATTACTACAAGGACCATGGACAAAGCGGAACACAGGTGAGATAGTCTTGCCAAAAGATTAACTTTGACAAACCGTTCATTTCCAGGTCTCAATAAAAACCAATTTTTGACATAAAAATAGTTAACTTACCGTAAGAGTTTGTGTCCATACAAACTGAAAAAGAACAATAAAACATTCCGGAACTATCCAAACATCACAACCGTTTCAATTAATTGCTATCGTCGGCGTCACCTTACATTTGTGAAAAATGAAATTTTGCCAAATCTCAATTCTTACATTAAAGTTGTCCTTCCTTCCTGACTCAGGAGTTTGCTGGAAATACAGACATGGACACTGTGGTTTATCACAAACTAGGCAATGCAATCAGGGCACGTTACATCCGTTTTCGACCAACAGCTTGGCACTCTCACATATCAATGAGGGTTGAAGTGTATGGATGTGAAGGTACTGATGTCTTCTCTCTACGAAATCACTCTTGATGTTTCAGTTTAGTTTGGTTAAAACTTTACTTCTGATTGCACTCGTATCTGTTTGAAATATTGATAATGCTGCATTATTCTATTTTACATGTATCTCGCAAGAACAACAGTAATCTCCGCAAGCAATGTCAACTTACAGATTTCTCCGCGAATCAGTGAAAACAACATTAGGGAAACACATTCACCTTTCAAACGGAATAAAAGTACTTCCGAAAGCTGAGCTTATCACACATTTTGTTACCACCACTAACATTAATAAACCATGATTATGTAGAACCAAATTGCAGTGCTGTATCTAGGCGAAAATCTAGGACGAGACGTTGTCCGAGATCTTTCTAATGCTGCGTTTTCGGCAATTTCCAGAATGTCAAGATTCTCTCGGCATGGAAACCGGCGCTATCCCAGATGCACGCATAACAGCCTCTTCGGAGTGGGATGCGAATCATGCCGCTGTTCAGGGAAGACTTTACTTTAAGAAAGCTGGAAACAAACAGGGGGCATGGTCAGCTCGCTCAAATGATGTCAACCAATGGCTCCAGGTTGATCTGGGTAATCAACACACCAAAGTAACTGGTGTAGCAACGCAAGGCAGAAATGGCAACGGTCAATGGGTAACTAAATACAAACTGCAGTACAGTCCCGACGGTGTGAACTTCTATTACTACAAGGACCATGGACAAAGCGGAACACAGGTGAGATAGTCTTGCCAAAAGATTAACTTTGACAAACCGTTCATTTCCAGGTCTCAATAAAAACCAATTTTTGACATAAAAATAGTTAACTTACCGTAAGAGTTTGTGTCCATACAAACTGAAAAAGAACAATAAAACATTCCGGAACTATCCAAACATCACAACCGTTTCAATTAATTGCTATCGTCGGCGTCACCTTACAATTGTGATAAATGAAATTTTGCCAAATCTCAATTCTTACATTAAAGTTGTCCTTCCTTCCTGACTCAGGAGTTTGCTGGAAATACAGACATGGACACTGTGGTTTATCACAAACTAGGCAATGCAATCAGGGCACGTTACATCCGTTTTCGACCAACAGCTTGGCACTCTCACATATCAATGAGGGTTGAAGTGTATGGATGTGAAGGTACTGATGTCTTCTCTCTACGAAATCACTCTTGATGTTTCAGTTTAGTTTGGTTAAAACTTTACTTCTGATTGCACTCGTATCTGTTTGAAATATTGATAATGCTGCATTATTCTATTTTACATGTATCTCGCAAGAACATCAGTAATCTCCGCAAGCAATGTCAACTTACAGATTTCTCCGCGAATCAGTGAAAACAACATAAGGGGAACACATTCACCTTTCAAACGGAATAAAAGTACTTCCGAAAGCTGAGCTTATCACACATTTTGTTACCACCACTAACATTAATAAACCATGATTATGTAGAACCAAATTGCAGTGCTGTATCTAGGCGAAAATCTAGGACGAGACGTTGTCCGAGATCTTTCTAATGCTGCGTTTTCGGCAATTTCCAGAATGTCAAGATTCTCTCGGCATGGAAACCGGCGCTATCCCAGATGCACGCATAACAGCCTCTTCGGAGTGGGATGCGAATCATGCCGCTGTTCAGGGAAGACTTTACTTTAAGAAAGCTGGAAACAAACAGGGGGCATGGTCAGCTCGCTCAAATGATGTCAACCAATGGCTCCAGGTTGATCTGGGTAATCAACACACCAAAGTAACTGGTGTAGCAACGCAAGGCAGAAATGGCAACGGTCAATGGGTAACTAAATACAAACTGCAGTACAGTCCCGACGGTGTGAACTTCTATTACTACAAGGACCATGGACAAAGCGGAACACAGGTGAGATAGTCTTGCCAAAAGATTAACTTTGACAAACCGTTCATTTCCAGGTCTCAATAAAAACCAATTTTTGACATAAAAATAGTTAACTTACCGTAAGAGTTTGTGTCCATACAAACTGAAAAAGAACAATAAAACATTCCGGAACTATCCAAACATCACAACCGTTTCAATTAATTGCTATCGTCGGCGTCACCTTACAATTGTGATAAATGAAATTTTGCCAAATCTCAATTCTTACATTAAAGTTGTCCTTCCTTCCTGACTCAGGAGTTTGCTGGAAATACAGACATGGACACTGTGGTTTATCACAAACTAGGCAATGCAATCAGGGCACGTTACATCCGTTTTCGACCAACAGCTTGGCACTCTCACATATCAATGAGGGTTGAAGTGTATGGATGTGAAGGTACTGATGTCTTCTCTCTACGAAATCACTCTTGATGTTTCAGTTTAGTTTGGTTCAAACTTTACTTCTGATTGCACTCGTATCTCTTTGAAATATTGATAATGCTGCATTATTCTATTTTACATGTATCTCGCAAGAACATCAGTAATCTCCGCAAGCAATGTCAACTTACAGATTTCTCCGCGAATCAGTGAAAACAACATTAGGGGAACACATTCACCTTTCAAACGGAATAAAAGTACTTCCGAAAGCTGAGCTTATCACACATTTTGTTACCACCACTAACATTAATAAACCATGATTATGTAGAACCAAATTGCAGTGCTGTATCTAGGCGAAAATCTAGGACGAGACGTTGTCCGAGATCTTTCTAATGCTGCGTTTTCGACAATTTCCAGAATGTCAAGATTCTCTCGGCATGGAAACCGGCGCTATCCCAGATGCACGCATAACAGCCTCTTCGGAGTGGGATGCGAATCATGCCGCTGTTCAGGGAAGACTTTACTTTAAGAAAGCTGGAAACAAACAGGGGGCATGGTCAGCTCGCTCAAATGATGTCAACCAATGGCTCCAGGTTGATCTGGGTAATCAACACACCAAAGTAACTGGTGTAGCAACGCAAGGCAGAAATGGCAACGGTCAATGGGTAACTAAATACAAACTGCAGTACAGTCCCGACGGTGTGAACTTCTATTACTACAAGGACCATGGACAAAGCGGAACACAGGTGAGATAGTCTTGCCAAAAGATTAACTTTGACAAACCGTTCATTTCCAGGTCTCAATAAAAACCAATTTTTGACATAAAAATAGTTAACTTACCGTAAGAGTTTGTGTCCATACAAACTGAAAAAGAACAATAAAACATTCCGGAACTATCCAAACATCACAACCGTTTCAATTAATTGCTATCGTCGGCGTCACCTTACAATTGTGATAAATGAAATTTTGCCAAATCTCAATTCTTACATTAAAGTTGTCCTTCCTTCCTGACTCAGGAGTTTGCTGGAAATACAGACATGGACACTGTGGTTTATCACAAACTAGGCAATGCAATCAGGGCACGTTACATCCGTTTTCGACCAACAGCTTGGCACTCTCACATATCAATAAGGGTTGAAGTGTATGGATGTGAAGGTACTGATGTCTTCTCTCTACGAAATCACTCTTGATGTTTCAGTTTAGTTTGGTTAAAACTTTACTTCTGATTGCACTCGTATCTCTATGAAATATTGATAATGCTGCATTATTCTATTTTACATGTATCTCGCAAGAACATCAGTAATCTCCGCCAGCAATGTCAACTTACAGATTTCTCCGCGAATCAGTGAAAACAACATTAGGGGAACACATTCACCTTTCAAACGGAATAAAAGTACTTCCGAAAGCTGAGCTTATCACACATTTTGTTACCACCACTAACATTAATAAACCATGATTATGTAGAACCAAATTGCAGTGCTGTATCTAGGCGAAAATCTAGGACGAGACGTTGTCCGAGATCTTTCTAATGCTGCGTTTTCGGCAATTTCCAGAATGTCAAGATTCTCTCGGCATGGAAACCGGCGCTATCCCAGATGCACGCATAACAGCCTCTTCGGAGTGGGATGCGAATCATGCCGCTGTTCAGGGAAGACTTTACTTTAAGAAAGCTGGAAACAAACAGGGGGCATGGTCAGCTCGCTCAAATGATGTCAACCAATGGCTCCAGGTTGATCTGGGTAATCAACACACCAAAGTAACTGGTGTAGCAACGCAAGGCAGAAATGGCAACGGTCAATGGGTAACTAAATACAAACTGCAGTACAGTCCCGACGGTGTGAACTTCTATTACTACAAGGACCATGGACAAAGCGGAACACAGGTGAGATAGTCTTGCCAAAAGATTAACTTTGACAAACCGTTCATTTCCAGGTCTCAATAAAAACCAATTTTTGACATAAAAATAGTTAACTTACCGTAAGAGTTTGTGTCCATACAAACTGAAAAAGAACAATAAAACATTCCGGAACTATCCAAACATCACAACCGTTTCAATTAATTGCTATCGTCGGCGTCACCTTACAATTGTGATAAATGAAATTTTGCCAAATCTCAATTCTTACATTAAAGTTGTCCTTCCTTCCTGACTCAGGAGTTTGCTGGAAATACAGACATGGACACTGTGGTTTATCACAAACTAGGCAATGCAATCAGGGCACGTTACATCCGTTTTCGACCAACAGCTTGGCACTCTCACATATCAATGAGGGTTGAAGTGTATGGATGTGAAGGTACTGATGTCTTCTCTCTACGAAATCACTCTTGATGTTTCAGTTTAGTTTGGTTAAAACTTTACTTCTGATTGCACTCGTATCTGTTTGAAATATTGATAATGCTGCATTATTCTATTTTACATGTATCTCGCAAGAACATCAGTAATCTCCGCAAGCAATGTCAACTTACAGATTTCTCCGCGAATCAGTGAAAACAACATAAGGGGAACACATTCACCTTTCAAACGGAATAAAAGTACTTCCGAAAGCTGAGCTTATCACACATTTTGTTACCACCACTAACATTAATAAACCATGATTATGTAGAACCAAATTGCAGTGCTGTATCTAGGCGAAAATCTAGGACGAGACGTTGTCCGAGATCTTTCTAATGCTGCGTTTTCGGCAATTTCCAGAATGTCAAGATTCTCTCGGCATGGAAACCGGCGCTATCCCAGATGCACGCATAACAGCCTCTTCGGAGTGGGATGCGAATCATGCCGCTGTTCAGGGAAGACTTTACTTTAAGAAAGCTGGAAACAAACAGGGGGCATGGTCAGCTCGCTCAAATGATGTCAACCAATGGCTCCAGGTTGATCTGGGTAATCAACACACCAAAGTAACTGGTGTAGCAACGCAAGGCAGAAATGGCAACGGTCAATGGGTAACTAAATACAAACTGCAGTACAGTCCCGACGGTGTGAACTTCTATTACTACAAGGACCATGGACAAAGCGGAACACAGGTGAGATAGTCTTGCCAAAAGATTAACTTTGACAAACCGTTCATTTCCAGGTCTCAATAAAAACCAATTTTTGACATAAAAATAGTTAACTTACCGTAAGAGTTTGTGTCCATACAAACTGAAAAAGAACAATAAAACATTCCGGAACTATCCAAACATCACAACCGTTTCAATTAATTGCTATCGTCGGCGTCACCTTACAATTGTGATAAATGAAATTTTGCCAAATCTCAATTCTTACATTAAAGTTGTCCTTCCTTCCTGACTCAGGAGTTTGCTGGAAATACAGACATGGACACTGTGGTTTATCACAAACTAGGCAATGCAATCAGGGCACGTTACATCCGTTTTCGACCAACAGCTTGGCACTCTCACATATCAATGAGGGTTGAAGTGTATGGATGTGAAGGTACTGATGTCTTCTCTCTACGAAATCACTCTTGATGTTTCAGTTTAGTTTGGTTCAAACTTTACTTCTGATTGCACTCGTATCTCTTTGAAATATTGATAATGCTGCATTATTCTATTTTACATGTATCTCGCAAGAACATCAGTAATCTCCGCAAGCAATGTCAACTTACAGATTTCTCCGCGAATCAGTGAAAACAACATTAGGGGAACACATTCACCTTTCAAACGGAATAAAAGTACTTCCGAAAGCTGAGCTTATCACACATTTTGTTACCACCACTAACATTAATAAACCATGATTATGTAGAACCAAATTGCAGTGCTGTATCTAGGCGAAAATCTAGGACGAGACGTTGTCCGAGATCTTTCTAATGCTGCGTTTTCGGCAATTTCCAGAATGTCAAGATTCTCTCGGCATGGAAACCGGCGCTATCCCAGATGCACGCATAACAGCCTCTTCGGAGTGGGATGCGAATCATGCCGCTGTTCAGGGAAGACTTTACTTTAAGAAAGCTGGAAACAAACAGGGGGCATGGTCAGCTCGCTCAAATGATGTCAACCAATGGCTCCAGGTTGATCTGGGTAATCAACACACCAAAGTAACTGGTGTAGCAACGCAAGGCAGAAATGGCAACGGTCAATGGGTAACTAAATACAAACTGCAGTACAGTCCCGACGGTGTGAACTTCTATTACTACAAGGACCATGGACAAAGCGGAACACAGGTGAGATAGTCTTGCCAAAAGATTAACTTTGACAAACCGTTCATTTCCAGGTCTCAATAAAAACCAATTTTTGACATAAAAATAGTTAACTTACCGTAAGAGTTTGTGTCCATACAAACTGAAAAAGAACAATAAAACATTCCGGAACTATCCAAACATCACAACCGTTTCAATTAATTGCTATCGTCGGCGTCACCTTACAATTGTGATAAATGAAATTTTGCCAAATCTCAATTCTTACATTAAAGTTGTCCTTCCTTCCTGACTCAGGAGTTTGCTGGAAATACAGACATGGACACTGTGGTTTATCACAAACTAGGCAATGCAATCAGGGCACGTTACATCCGTTTTCGACCAACAGCTTGGCACTCTCACATATCAATGAGGGTTGAAGTGTATGGATGTGAAGGTACTGATGTCTTCTCTCTACGAAATCACTCTTGATGTTTCAGTTTAGTTTGGTTCAAACTTTACTTCTGATTGCACTCGTATCTCTTTGAAATATTGATAATGCTGCATTATTCTATTTTACATGTATCTCGCAAGAACATCAGTAATCTCCGCAAGCAATGTCAACTTACAGATTTCTCCGCGAATCAGTGAAAACAACATTAGGGGAACACATTCACCTTTCAAACGGAATAAAAGTACTTCCGAAAGCTGAGCTTATCACACATTTTGTTACCACCACTAACATTAATAAACCATGATTATGTAGAACCAAATTGCAGTGCTGTATCTAGGCGAAAATCTAGGACGAGACGTTGTCCGAGATCTTTCTAATGCTGCGTTTTCGGCAATTTCCAGAATGTCAAGATTCTCTCGGCATGGAAACCGGCGCTATCCCAGATGCACGCATAACAGCCTCTTCGGAGTGGGATGCGAATCATGCCGCTGTTCAGGGAAGACTTTACTTTAAGAAAGCTGGAAACAAACAGGGGGCATGGTCAGCTCGCTCAAATGATGTCAACCAATGGCTCCAGGTTGATCTGGGTAATCAACACACCAAAGTAACTGGTGTAGCAACGCAAGGCAGAAATGGCAACAGTCAATGGGTAACTAAATACAAACTGCAGTACAGTCCCGACGGTGTGAACTTCTATTACTACAAGGACCGTGGACAAAGCGGAACACAGGTGAGATAGTCTTGCCAAAAGATTAACTTTGACAAACCGTTCATTTCCAGGTCTCAATAAAAACCAATTTTTGAGATTAAAATAGTTAACTTACCGTAAAAGTTTGTGTCCATACAAACTGAAAAAGAACAATAAAACATTCCGGAACTATCCAAACATCACAACCGTTTCAATTAACTGCTATCGTCGGCGTCACCTTACAATTGTGATAAATAAAATTTTGCCAAATCTCAATTCTTACATTAAAGTTGTCCTTCCTTCCTGACTCAGGAGTTTGCTGGAAATACAGACATGGACACTGTGGTTTATCACAAACTAGGCAATGCAATCAGGGCACGTTACATCCGTTTTCGACCAACAGCTTGGCACTCTCACATATCAATGAGGGTTGAAGTGTATGGATGTGAAGGTACTGATGTCTTCTCTCTACGAAATCACTCTTGATGATTCAGTTTAGTTTGGTTCAAACTTTACTTCTGATAGCACTCGTATTTCTTTGAAATATTGATAATGCTGCATTATTCTATTTTACATGTATCTCGCAAGAACATCAGTAATCTCCGCAAGCAATGTCAACTTACAGATTTCTCCGCTAATCAGTGAAAACAACATTAGGGAAACACATTCACCTTTCAAACGGAATAAAAGTACTTCCGAAAGCTGAGCTTAAAACACATTTTGTTACAACCACTAACATTAATAAACCATGATTATGTAGAACCAAATTGCAGTGCTGTATCTAGGCGAAAATCTAGGACGAGACGTTGTCCGAGATCTTTCTAATGCTGTGTTTTCGGCAATTTCCAGAATGTCAAGATTCTCTCGGCATGGAAACCGGCGCTATCCCAGATGCACGCATAACAGCCTCTTCGGAGTGGGATGCGAATCATGCCGCTGTTCAGGGAAGACTTTACTTTAAGAAAGCTGGAAACAAACAGGGGGCATGGTCAGCTCGCTCAAATGATGTCAACCAATGGCTCCAGGTTGATCTGGGTAATCAACACACCAAAGTAACTGGTGTAGCAACGCAAGGCAGAAATGGCAACGGTCAATGGGTAACTAAATACAAACTGCAGTACAGTCCCGACGGTGTGAACTTCTATTACTACAAGGACCATGGACAAAGCGGAACACAGGTGAGATAGTCTTGCCAAAAGATTAACTTTGACAAACCGTTCATTTCCAGGTCTCAATAAAAACCAATTTTTGACATAAAAATAGTTAACTTACCGTAAGAGTTTGTGTCCATACAAACTGAAAAAGAACAATAAAACATTCCGGAACTATCCAAACATCACAACCGTTTCAATTAATTGCTATCGTCGGCGTCACCTTACAATTGTGATAAATGAAATTTTGCCAAATCTCAATTCTTACATTAGAGTTGTCCTTCCTTCCTGACTCAGGAGTTTGCTGGAAATACAGACATGGACACTGTGGTTTATCACAAACTAGGCAATGCAATCAGGGCACGTTACATCCGTTTTCGACCAACAGCTTGGCACTCTCACATATCAATGAGGGTTGAAGTGTATGGATGTGAAGGTACTGATGTTTTCTCTCTACGAAATGACTCTTGATGTTTCAGTTTAGTTTGGTTTAAACTTTGCTTCATCTGATTGCACTCGTATCTCTTTGAAATATTGATAATGCTGCATTATTCTATTTTATCTCGGAAGAACATCAGTAACCTCCGCAACCAATCTGAACTGACAGATTTCTTCGCGAATCAGTGAAAACAACATTAGGGGAACACATTCACCTTTCAAACGGAATAAAAGTACTTCCGAAAGCTGAGCTTATCACACATCTTGATACCGGCCACTTACATAAATAAACCATGATTCTGTCTTACCAAATTGAAGTGCTGTATCTAGGCGAAGATCTAGGACGAGACGTAGTCCGAGATCTTTCTAATGCTGTGTTTTCGGCAATTTGCAGAATGTCAAGATCCTCTCGGCATGGAAACCGGCGCTATCCCGGATGCACGCATAACAGCCTCTTCGGAGTGGGATGGGAATCATGCCGCTGTTCAGGGAAGACTTTACTTTAAGAAAGCTGGAAACAAACAGGGGGCATGGTCAGCTCGCTCAAATGATGTCAACCAATGGCTCCAGGTTGATCTGGGTGATCAACACACCAAAGTAACTGGTGTAGCAACGCAAGGCAGAAATGGGAACAGCCAATGGGTAACTAAATACAAACTGCAGTACAGTCCCGACGGTGTCAACTTCTATTACTACAAGGACCGTGGACAAAGCGTAACTAAGGTAAGAAATGCGTAATTAAATATTAGATTAATTTCAAACATAAAAATGATTATCTTACAATTTGAGTACAGAAAGTAAGAATAAGCAAAAGGGGACAGCATTTCTAATAACGTGCCAAAGTCGACTTTACCTTTTAACTGTAATAAAGAAAATTTCTCCTTTTCTTGATTCTTCCCCTGATGTTGTCCTGTCTTCTTTTTTGAGGAGTTCGTTGGAAATACAGACATGAACACTGTGGTTTATCACAAACTGAGCAATACAATCAGGGCACGTTACATTCGTTTTCGACCAACAGCTTGGCACGCTCACATATCAATGAGGGTGGAAGTGTATGGATGTGAAGGTACTGAAGGTTTTTTGCTAAGAAATTACTTTGGATATTTTCATTTGAATCTGTTGCATAAGTTCCCTGCCTATTTCTCTATGGCTGGAACGTTACTGAATTTTTTTTTCCCTACAGGATTACAAGTGTTAACCAGAATATCTTGAGATCGGTTCTTCTTGTTTATTATCCTTTTTTTCATCGATCTGTTATTCTCATCAAACACCTCCGCAAGCGAACGTGGTGAGGACGTGGGTAAACAGGAAATTCTCACAAGACGATAATGGAGTATGAAAATAATAAACGTGTCTCAACACCCATCGCCAGGTTTAAAAATAACTTCTAAAGCAGTGTGGTTACGTTCAGGTCTCGATTGTTCGAAAAGTGGATAGCGCTATCCATTGGATAAATCTCTATTCGGTGAATACACAATTGGTTTTGTTAATGTATATCCACTAGATAGTAATTTACCCGGTGGATAGCGCTATTCACCTTTTCAACAACCAGGACCAGAAGGATAAATGTTATTTTATGTTTAGTGAATGGCGGCTACTCTGTGTGGAGCGCTTGGTCACAGTGTTCTTCAGCATGCGGAGCTGGGCACCGCTCACGATCCCGTACTTGCACCAATCCTCCCCATGGTCCTGGAGGAGCAGACTGCTCAGCTCTGGGTCCCAATAGGGAAACAGCGCAGTGTAACGGCGCCAAATGTTCAGGTAAGCAAACGATAAAATAAATTAACATTGAGCGGAAATTTTAATTTTCCTTTTCACGATGAATCAAGAGGTTTAAGGTGAATTTCACGCGGTTTTCTATTTCCTGAGTCACCAGCAAGAGTATATTAAAATGTTGGAGAAAAGTTCAAAAGTTCAATGCGTTAGCCCATCTTGATTTCAAGAAGGTTTTGTTTTTCATTGCGATCATGTATAGTTTTATCTTTTCTTCGTGGCCAGCAGGTATGCCGTCTTTATTGCCCCATTCAAGATCGAGCTCCAAGTTGGTTTTTAACCCGTGAATACGCGCATGCGTAATGACGGGTTATCGGCAACGGCGACAGATATGCAAATGACACTCACTCACTCACTCGCTCACTTCTTCCATCAGCTGTAAACTTAGTGACGTAATGCTTTGTTACGAATGCGTTTTGTAACAAGAACAGCGTGAATCCAGCGATAACAATAACTAAATTTTTGTAAAACGAATATACACAACAATCAGTTTAAAGATGTTTCACATTTGGATTCTTTAATGCAACGTTAAAATCGATCTAAAAGGAATTTTCAACTGAGACACGCGTTTTGATGCTTATCTACCTTCAAGTAATAAAATTTATCCTATTTTAAGCTAGTGATCACGGTGGCCAAATGGTGTAAAGCGCGGATTAATAGCCGAAAGGCCCAAGTTCGAATCTCGCTTGGGCCCTTCTTTCTTTTTTCTTTTTCTTTTTTTTTTCTTTTCCTTCTTTTTCGGACTGAACATTATGAAAGTGATGTGCTGTATTTTTCTTTTTGCGTTTGTCAAAAATCCTTACGTTTAATTTAAAAAAAATATTGAACCGTGTCAGTGTGAAAACATGAGCATACCGCAATATTCCGTTGCGCGTTAGCATTTCTTATTCACGGGTCGGCTCTTAGGAGCCTTTGATTTGTTTACCTGACTAATGTAAAGCAGCCACATGTTTGTACCCCTAAATCTGACCTCCTCTTCCTCCATCACTGGGCAACATTTTTTGCTATCGAGAAAGCCTGTCAGCTTTGCTTAGGTTTTTGAATGTCAATTGTTATATTTATTCTTTAGCGTAGCCATTGTATTGTTTCATTCGTACAAAAAAATCTCAAGTTGTTTTCTGCTATATTATTTACACCAAATTGCAAAAACGTTCTCATATACTAAATAGCAAATAACAAATAGGAATTAATGAGATTAATGAGAGAAATTGTTAAAAAATAACAAAACTATTCATTCCGTTAAGCTAAATAAAATACATTCACCTATTTGCTAGAAATTTGTTTGGATGAAATGTCATTTATGCAAAAAATACCTAGTCTGTAAATGTCTTTAAGCTAATTAATTCCTATTTGGTATTTGGTATTTCTATGACAACCTTTTTGCAATTAGGTATATACACTGTTATTTTTCAGTAAATGGTGGTTATTCCGATTGGGGGCCGTATGGCCAGTGTTCAAAGATTTGTGGAGGGGGGATACAAACGAGAACGAGAACTTGCACAAATCCCCCACCACAAAGCGGTGGAAACGACTGCAGCCGTCTTGGACCCTCTTCGTCCACAAGGGAATGTAACACTAAACCATGCCCAGGTAAGTTAAATTAGATGTTAAAAATGTCGTGTCTTCCAAACGGCTTTTTGATGACCTTTAGATTATTTTGCCAAAAGAAGTTATTACTAAACAGACAAAGAATTGATCATTAACAAGTGACGAGTTTATCTCGTAGAAGCCAAAACTGCATGTCCACAGCCAATTTTCCTACGGGTCCGTTTAGTTCACAACTATAGTTGTAAACTATAAATGTCTTAAAATTGTATGTTTTATCTTTGTCTTTGAAGTTAACGGTGGTTACTCCAATTGGGGATCGTATGGCCAGTGTTCAAAGATTTGTGGAGGTGGAATACAAACACGAACCAGAACGTGCACCAATCCCCCACCAAGAAACGGTGGAAACGACTGCAGCCGTCTTGGACCTTCCTCGTCTACTTTAGAATGCAATACTAAACCATGCCCAAGTAAGTTTAATTAGGTGTTAAAAATTTTGTGTCTTCCAAACTTCCAACGGCTTTTTAGGGTATACAGGGAAAACTCATATTATGGTTAAATATCCAACTCCGATCAAGTATTTCCTAACGATGACTTCATGACAAAATTTGCCCTATGTCTTTGCATTTGTACTGCAATAAAACAAAGGATTAATTATTTACGAGTAAGGAGGTCATCTCGTAAAAGTTAAAATGGCCTACAGCTTGAGGATGAACTAGTTGAATTATTTATTAAAATGACTCTTTCTTTCTTGATTATTTTTTCATTGTTTTTGTAGTTAACGGCGGTTACTCTGATTGGGGACCGTACGGCCAGTGTTCAAAGATTTGTGGAGGGGGGATAGAAACAAGAACAAGAACTTGCACCAAACCTCCACCACAAAACGGTGGAAAAGACTGCAGCAGTCTTGGACCGTCTTCGTCTACAAAAGAATGCAACACTCACCCATGCTCAAGTTAGTTAACTGAAGGCACTGAACTTCTAGTCCGAAATGCCATTTCTCTTCAAATTCAACTTCACGCTTTTATTCATTCGACGATATATTAACACCCGAAAACTTAACGAAAAAGCATTGCTCCTTCCTGATACTATCACCATAATCACATTTAAACACGAAGTTTCGGTATAAAAGGAGCCTGGCCTGGCCATTCTCACCTCCAGTCGTCAATCAACCACTGAGGCATTAGTAACTGATAAACAGACCATTGCTAACACAATTTGGAAAAACTTTATGAAAGTTATATCAGAAGTCTTTATGAACTTCTATTTCTTTTCTTGCTTAGGTAAAATCTTGATTTATTGGATTTTTGAAGCAAATTATATTTAAAAGACGCGCAAGTTAACCACGTTTTGTAACTTTAAGACGCCTTAATTTGCATTCACATCCAAAAGGTGTGAAATGGGAGAGGAGCTAAGCCTTTTATACCGGAACTTCGTGTTTAACAATCGCATCGAGAAACGTCGGAGATAGATTCAGAAATCAAAATACGAAAATAATGCCTCGCCTCGAATAAGCCCATCTCACTAACGCCCCGATCCTAGTAGTATCAATGCCCCTCCTCATGGTTTCCCCTCCCACTATAATGTCCCTCCTCGTAGTATCCCCCTCCTATAATGCCCCTCCTCATAGTGTCCCCTCCCACTATAATGTCCCCCCTCGTAGTATCCCCCTCCTATAATGCCCCTCCTCGTAGTATCCCCTTCCACTATAATGCCCTCCTCATAGTATGCCCTCCCACTATATTGTCCCTCCTCATAGTATGCCCTCCCACTATATTGTCCCTCCTCATAGTACCCCCTCCCACTATATTGTCCCTCCTCATAGTATCCCCTTCCACTATATTGTCCCTCCTCATGGTATCCCCTTCCACTATAATGTCCCTCCTCATGGTATCCCCTCCCACTATAATGTCCCTCCTCGTAGTATCCCCCTCCTATAATGCCCCTCCTCATAGTATCCCCTCCCACTATATTGTCCCTCCTCGTAGTATCCCCTCCCACTATATTGTCCCTCCTCATAGTATCCCCTCCCACTATATTGTCCCCTCCACATAGTATCCCCTCCCACTATATTGTCCCTCCTCATAGTATCCCCTCCCACTATATTGTCCCTCCTCATAGTATCCCCTCCCACTATATTGTCCCTCCTCATGGTATCCCCTCCCACTATATTGTCCCTCCTCGTAGTATCCCCTTCCACTATAATGCCCTCCTCATAGTATCCCCTCCCACTATATTGTCCCTCCTCATAGTATCCCCTCCCACTATATTGTCCCTCCTCATAGTATCCCCTCCCACTATATTGTCCCTCCTCATAGTATCCCCTCCCACTATATTGTCCCTCCTCATAGTATCCCCTCCCACTATATTGTCCCTTCTCATAGTATCCCCTCCCACTATATTGTCCCTCCTCATGGTATCCCCTCCCACTATATTGTCCCTCCTCATAGTATCCCCTCCCACTATATTGTCCCTGCTCATAGAATCCCCTCCCACTATATTGTCCCTCCTCATAGTATCCCCTCCCACTATATTGTCCCTCCTCATGGTATCCCCTCCCACTATATTGTCCCTCCTCGTAGTATGCCCCCTCCTGTAATGACCCTCCTCGTAGTATCCCCTTCCACTATAATGCCCTCCTCATAGTATGCCCTCCCACTATATTGTCCCTCCTCATAGTATCCCCTCCCACTATATTGTCCCTCCTCATAGTATCCCCTCCCACTATATTGTCCCTCCTCATGGTATCCCCTCCCACTATATTGTCCCTCCTCATAGTATCCCCTCCCACTATATTGTCCCTCCTCGTAGTATCCCCTTCCACTATATTGTCCCTCCTCATGGTATTCCCTCCCACTATATTGTCCCTCCTCATAGTATCCCCTCCCACTATATTGTCCCTCCTCGTAGTATCCCCTCCCACTATATTGTCCCTCCTCATGGTATCCCCTCCCACTATATTGTCCCTCCTCATAGTATCCCCTCCCACTATATTGTCCCTCCTCGTAGTATCCCCTTCCACTATATTGTCCCTCCTCATAGTATGCCCTCCCACTATATTGTCCCTCCTCATAGTATCCCCTCCCACTATATTGTCCCTCCTCGTAGTATCCCCTTCCACTATAATGCCCTCCTCATTGTATGCCCCCTCCTGTAATGACCCTCCTCGTAGTATCCCCCTCCTATCTATCGTAGACCTGGATCAGAAAAAATCTTGAAATAGTGTAGGCAAAAACGGCAAACTCATCCTTACGGCAGGGAGAAGAGATTGAGACAGAAGTGAAATAAAAGACAAACAGTTGAATATATCTGCATGATATTTCGATTTGCAAAACAAACCTTCTACGGGGGCTAAAATACAAAAATGAATACAGATATAAAAGGACCGTTACATATAAAACTTTTGAAATACAGTCGAACCTCCGCTAACGGACACTTCCCGTAAGCGGACACCTCCCGTAAGCGGACACCTCCCTTAAGCCCGCGAAAGTAGACACTCATCGATAGTTTCTTTTTACGTATAAGGACACTTTACGTATTAGGAAATAACTACATGCACTGTACATAAATATATATGTACTTCATCTGTTCTGTTCACCTCCTACACATAGCGGATTGAGTATGTTACTGTTGTTGTGGTTGAGTTCCAAGGGAATGAGAAGGATGTCGTTGATAGAGTGGCCAGGTTGGTTAAAATGTATTGAAACAGGAGTAGGAATTATAAGATGGTGGTGACATATCAATGACACTTTAAACTGTAAATCTAAAAACTTAATCTATTTAATTGAATGTAAGAAATGCACAAAACAGTACATTGGGGAAACCAAACGCCAACTGAATGAACGCTTTGGGAACATCGCCGCTCCATCCTCAATCACCACCATCTTATCAATCCTACTCCTGTTTCAATACATTTTAACCAAATTGGCCACTCTATCAACGACATCCTCCTCTAGCCCTTGGAAGTCATCCACAACAACCGCGACTCAGTCAGAAAGGCACGCGAGGCCCATCTTATAGATAAAGCGATGACTCTTGATCCTCATGGTATAAATAGACGTGATGAATTTAATTAATGACATTTAGCTTCTTTCTTGCCAATCATTTTCTGTTATTCTGTTATGTCATATTTCAAAAGTTTTAAATGTAACGGTCCTTTTATATCTGTATTCATTTTTGTTTTTTAGCCCCCGTGGAAGGTTTGCAGTTTTGCAAACCGAAATATCGGGCAAATATATTCAACTGTTTGTTTCTTATTTCACTTCTGTCTCAATCTCTTCTCCTCGCCGTAAAGATCAGTTTGCCGTTTTTACCTATACTATATTCCCCTCCTATAACGACCCTTCTCGTATTATCCCCCCTCCTATAATGACTCTCCTCGTAGTATCCCCCCTCCTATAATGACTCTCCTCGTAGTATCCCCCTCCTATAACGACCCTCCTTGTAATATCCCCCCTCCTATAATGGGCCTCATTATAGTGTCTCCTCACCACTATAATGACCCTCCTCGTAGTATCCCCCTCCTATAATGACCCTCCTCATAGTATCCCCCCTCCTATAATGACCCTCCTCATAGTATCCCTCCTCCTATAATGACCCTCCTCATAGTATCCCCCCTACTATAATGACCCTCCTCATAGTATCCCTCCTCCTATAATGACCCTTCTCATAGTATCCCTCCTCCTATAATGACCCTCCTCATAGTATCCCCCCTACTATAATGACCCTCCTCATAGTATCCCCCCTCATATAATGACCCTCCTCATAGTCTCTCCCTCCTATAATGACCATCCTCATAGTATCCCCTCACCACTATAATGACCCTCCTCATAGTCTCCCCTCACCACTATAATGACCTTCCTCATAGTCTCCCCCTCCAATAATGACCCTCCTCGTAGTATCCCCCCACCTATAATGACCCTCCTCATAGTATCCCCCCTCCTATAATGACCCTCCTCATAGTATCCCTCCTCCTATAATGACCCTCCTCATAGTATCCCCCCTACTATAATGACCCTCCTCGTAGTATCCCCCTCCTATAATGACCCTCCTCATAGTATCCCTCCTCCTATAATGACCCTCCTCATAGTATCCGCCCTTCTATAATGACCCTCCTCATAGTCTCTCCCTCCTATAATGACCATCCTCATAGTATCCCCTCACCACTATAATGACCCTCCTCATAGTCTCCCCTCACCACTATAATGACCCTCCTCATAGTCTCCCCCTCCTATAATGACCCTCCTCGTAGTATCCCCCACCTATAATGACCCTCCTCATAGTCTCCCCCTCCTATAATGACCCTCCTCATAATTATTATCCCCCTCCTATAATGACCCTCCTCGTAGTATCCCCCCAACTATAATGACCCTCCTCATAATTATTATCCCCCTCCTATAATGACCCTCCTCATAATTATTATCCCCCTCCTATAATGACCCTCCTCGTAGTATCCCCCCAACTATAATGACCCTCCTCATAATTATTATCCCCCTCCTATAATGACCATCCTCATAATTATTATCCCCCTCCTATAATGACCCTCCTCATAATTATTATCCCCCTCATATAATGACCCTCCTCGTAGTATCCCCCCAACTATAATGACCCTCCTCATAGTCTCCCCCTCCTATAATGACCCTCTTCATAATTACTATCCTCCTCCTATAATGATCCTCCTCGTAGTCTCCCCCTCCTATAATGACCCTCCTCGTAGTCTCCCCCTCCTATAATGACCCTCCTCGTAGTATCCCCCCACCTATAATGACCCTCCTCATAGTCTCCCCCTCCCATAATGACCCTCCTCATAATTATTATCCCCCTCCTATAATGACCATCCTCATAGTATCCCTCTCCTATAATACCCCTCCTCATAGTCTCCCCCTCCTATAATGACCCTCCTCATAATTATTATCCCCCTCCTATAATGACCATCCTCATAGTATCCCCCTCCTATAATACCCCTCCTCATAGTCTCCCCCTCCTATAATGACCCTCCTCATAATTATTATCCCCCTCCTATAATGACCATCCTCATAATTATTATCACCCTCCTATAATACCCCTCCTCATAGTATCCCCCCTCATATAATGACCCTCCTCATAGTATCCCCCCTCCTATAATGACCCTCCTCATAGTATCCCCCCTCCTATAATGACCCTCCTCATAGTCTCCCCCTCCTATAATGACCCTCCTCATAGTCTCCCCCTCCTATAATGACCCTCCTCATAGTATCCCCCCTCCTATAATGACCCTCCTCATAGTCTCCCCCTACTATAATGACCCTCCTCATAGTAACCCCCTCTTATAATGACCCTCCTCATAGTAACCCCCTACTATAATGACCCTCCTCATAGTAACCCCCTACTATAATGACCCTCCTCATAGTAACCCCCTACTATAATGACCCTCCTCATAGTATCCCCCCTCATATAATGACCCTCCTCATAGTATCCCCCCTCATATAATGACCCTCCTCATAGTATCCCCCCTCCTATAATGACCCTCCTCATAGTATCCCCCTCATATAATGACCCTCCTCATAGTCTCCCCCTCCTATAATGACCCTCCTCATAATTATTATCCCCCTCCTATAATCACCCTCCTCATAGTATCCCCCCTCATATAATGACCCTCCTCATAGTCTTCCCCTCCTATTATGACCCTCCTCATAATTATTATCCCCCTCCTATAATGACCCTCCTCATAGTCTTCCCCTCCTTTAATGACCCTCCTCATAGTATCCCGCTCATATAATCACCCTCCTCATAGTCTCCCCCTCCTATAATGACCCTCCTCATAGTATCCCCCTCCTATAATGACCCTCCTCATAATTATTATCCCCCTCATATAATGACCCTCCTCATAGTATCCCCCTCCTATAATGACCCTCCTCATAGTATCCCCCCCATATAATCACCCTCCTCATAGTATCCCCCCTCATATAATGACCCTCCTCATAGTCTTCCCCTCCTATTATGACCCTCCTCATAATTATTATCCCCCTCCTATAATGACCCTCCTCATAGTATCCCCCTCATATAATGACCCTCCTCATAGTCTCCCCCTCATATAATCACCCTCCTCATAGTAACCCCCTACTATAATGACCCTCCTCATAGTAACCCCCTACTATAATGACCCTCCTCATAGTAACCCCCTACTATAATGACCCTCCTCATAGTATCCCCCTCCTATAATGACCCTCCTCATAGTCTCCCCCCTCATATAATGACCCTCCTCATAGTATCCCCCCCATATAATCACCCTCCTCATAGTATCCCCCCTCATATAATGACCCTCCTCATAGTCTTCCCCTCCTATTATGACCCTCCTCATAATTATTATCCCCCTCCTATAATGACCCTCCTCATAGTATCCCCCTCATATAATGACCCTCCTCATAGTCTCCCCCTCCTATGATGACCCTCCTCATAATTATTATCCCCCTCCTATAATCACCCTCCTCATAGTATCCCCCCTCATATAATGACCCTCCTCATAGTCTTCCCCTCCTATTATGACCCTCCTCATAACTATTATCCCCCTCCTATAATGACCCTCCTCATAGTCTTCCCCTCCTTTAATGACCCTCCTCATAGTATCCCGCTCATATAATCACCCTCCTCATAGTCTCCCCCTCCTATAATGACCCTCCTCATAGTATCCCCCTCCTATAATGACCCTCCTCATAATTATTATCCCCCTCATATAATGACCCTCCTCATAGTATCCCCCTCCTATAATGACCCTCCTCATAGTATCCCCCCCATATAATCACCCTCCTCATAGTATCCCCCCTCATATAATGACCCTCCTCATAGTCTTCCCCTCCTATTATGACCCTCCTCATAATTATTATCCCCCTCCTATAATGACCCTCCTCATAGTATCCCCCTCATATAATGACCCTCCTCATAGTCTCCCCCTCATATAATCACCCTCCTCATAGTAACCCCCTACTATAATGACCCTCCTCATAGTAACCCCCTACTATAATGACCCTCCTCATAGTAACCCCCTACTATAATGACCCTCCTCATAGTATCCCCCTCCTATAATGACCCTCCTCATAGTCTCCCCCCTCATATAATGACCCTCCTCATAGTATCCCCCCTCCTATAATGACCCTCCTCGTAGTATCCCCCTCATATAATGACCCTCCTCATAGTCTCCCCCTCCTATAATGACCCTCCTCATAATTATTATCCCCCTCCTATAATGACCCTCCTCGTAGTATCCCCCCTCATATAATGACTCTCCTCATAGTCTTCCCCTCCTATTATGACCCTCCTCATAATTATTATCCCCCTCCTATAATGACCCTCCTCGTAGTATCCCCCCTCCTATAATGACCCTCCTCATAGTATCCCCCTCATATAATGACCCTCCTCATAGTCTCCCCCTCCTATAATGACCCTCCTCATAATTATTATCCCCCTCCTATAATCACCCTCCTCATAGTATCCCCCCTCATATAATGACCCTCCTCATAGTCTTCCCCTCCTATAATGACCCTCCTCATAATTATTATCCCCCTCCTATAATCACCCTCCTCATAGTATCCCCCCTCATATAATGACCCTCCTCATAGTCTTCCCCTCCTATTATGACCCTCCTCATAATTATTATCCCCCTCCTATAATGACCCTCCTCATAGTCTCCCCCTCCTATAATGACCCTCCTCATAGTATCCCCCTCATATAATCACCCTCCTCATAGTCTCCCCCTCCTATAATGATCCTCCTCATAGTATCCCCCTCCTATAATGACCCTCCTCATAATTATTATCCCCCTCCTATAATGACCATCCTCATAATTATTATCCCCCTCCTATAATACTCTCCTTATAGTATCCCCCCTCATATAATCACCCTCCTCATAGTATCCCCCTCCTATAATGACCCTCCTCATAGTCTCCCCCTCATATAATCACCCTCCTCATAGTCTCCCCCTCCTGTAATGACCCTCCTCATAGTATCCCCCTCATATAATGACCCTCCTCATAGTCTCCCCCTCATATAATCACCCTCCTCATAGTCTCCCCCTCCTATAATGACCCTCCTCATAGTATCCCCCTTCTATAATGACCCTCCTCATAATTATTATCCCCCTCATATAATGACCCTCCTCATAGTATCCCCCCTCCTATAATGACCCTTCTCATAGTTTCCTTCCTCATATAATCACCCTCCTCATAGTATCCCCTCCTATAATGACCCTCCTCATAGTCTCCCCCTCCTATAATGACCCTCCTCATAATTATTATCCCCCTCTTATAATGACCCTCCTCATAGTATCCCCCTCATATAATGACCCTCCTCATAGTCTCCCCCTCATGAAATCACCCTCCTCATAGTCTCCCCCTCCTATAATGACCCTCCTCATAGTATCCCCCCTCATATAATGACCCTCCTCATAATTATTATCCCCCTCCTATAATGACCCTCCTCATAGTATCCCCCCTCCTATGATGACCCTCCTCATAGTATCCCTCCTCATATAATGACCCTCCTCATAATTATTATCCCCCCTCCTATAATGACCCTCCTCATAATATCCCTCCTCCTAATATATTTAGATAGGCTGAGCCTATAACAGCGTCGCTCTCTGAACAGAAAGCCGATAATAAATTGAAGTCCAGGCTATTTTTCAATTTTAGCAATTCTCAAAAACAGACTTACGCGACCGTCTTCACAGTACATTTAGACCGAACAAAAGTTCACAAAAACAACTTTTTGTGAACTCTCCGTCTAGATACTAGTAAGACTAATTTCCAAACAAAATACATCTGTTGCTTATCAAAAATTGTCCGAGAAACTGATTTGGAAATCAAAATTGCAAAAAATACACAAACATATTTGCATAAGGCCACGCGAGTGAAGTTTAGAACTATAAAATCGAAGTCTTGTTTTGTTTACATAAAATCGCTTTTCAACCTATGTAATGAATGAAAAAACACATAAAAATGGACAACACAATCTTCTTTCGAAAAATTTTATTCAAATCTCCATAAGTTTATGTTTAAAAGCAAAACGCGAACCATTTATAGCTCATCAAGGCCGAGCTGTCTTCGATGAAAGAAATCAAAACGACTGAATTTAAGCAGGTTTATAAACAATTCTCCAAAACTAGCGAGAAGACAAAGAAAAAGTCAATCACAGATTAATATCAACATAGATTCCCATCGAAAAATTTAATCTGTTTTACCTTTAAGTCCCTCGCTTGCTTGGAAATTCTTTAAATCTCCGCTTCTTCGGTTGTGAAATCCGTAATAAAAACAAACATCTCGGATGTTGTGTGGCGTCATACGCGCATGTTTTGCGACGTAATACGCGCCCGCGAACTAACCCTGTCCAACACGGGCGTACGGCGGCGGCACACGCGCGCCCACGAAACATTCCGCTAGCCATGACCATGAAAAATGACGGGCATAGGTTCTATGAGTATGGGGCTCCGCGCGGGCCTTCGGGCCGCAGAACTCGCAAAAATGACCATCCTTATAGTATCCTCCTCCTGTTATGGGCCTCCTCGTAGTATCCCACCTTCTGTAATGGGCCTCATCGTGGTATCTCCTCCCTCTATAATGTCCCTCCTCGTAGTATCACTCTCCTATAATGCCCCTCCTCATAGTATCCCCTTCCACTATGGATATTCATCTTTACGTTCCTTATCTATGTCAAAACAACGGTCAGGTTAATAAATACGGCGTGGGTCTAAATAAAAACAGTTTTTTTCTCTATTTGACTTTAAATGTTGCCATTCAACCCATTCAACTAAAAACCCTGTGATATCAATTGAAACAGGAAGGCTCCTTTTTGAAAACAGTCAACCAAAAGAACTTTACCAAAACATTCATAAAGTGTTCCTCACTTGAAATTGTTCCAGAAAAGCGTAAGTGTAAATTTTAGACGAACAATAGTGTATTTGTAAGATCCATTGCTTCAATTTAATTTAAATGAATTTTCGTTAACTCCACAACAAACGCTAGCAACTGTAGAGTACTCAAGTGCCTCAATTTTGCTCTCTGTTCTCAGTAAGTGGCGGCTATTCGGATTGGGGACCGTATGGCCCGTGTTCAGAGACTTGTGGAGGAGGCGTACAAACAAAAACAAGAACTTGCACCAATCCTCCACCACAGCACGGTGGCAACGACTGCAGCAGCCTGGGTCCCGCTTCATCTACTAGAGAATGCAACAATTACGAATGCGAAAGTAAGAAAAATCATATTACCTTGTGCTCTTTAATTTGTGGTTCATTTTCTGACTCATTTTCTGCATTTTCGAAAATTTAAGTTAGTTTTGAACCCCTTTGCAAAATGTTCTATCTCATCATGTTAGTTATATTTCGTTAATATAAAATGGGGGTCACCTAGCTCGATATTTAGTCATTTAATGATAAAATTAACAGTGTTTTTAACAGGCTATACTGTTACTGTCAATGGTATTTTATTACGTCATGACAATGACCAAAACTCGTTCAACAATAACTGGGCATTTGTCTGATACCATTTGTGTAGCACAAACTCAAAAAGAGTGGTAGTATCAAAGGATACCATAGTGGTAGTATCAAAGGATACCAGTGGCACTATCAAAGGATACTAGTGGTAGTATCAAAGGATACTAGTGCAGAACTGGAAATAACAGTCGGTCATCGGACATTGTCCGACCAAAATCGGAAAATGTCCGACCAATTTTAAATTATGCTCGGACATGGTGACCGAGCACAAAAATTACTTTGCTTTGGCCTTGAATGTCTTAGTAACTAATCAGGAAAAATCCAAAATGGCGGATGTCCGACCAATTTTGTAAAATGCCCGATCAAAAGGAAGGTTTAAAAGGACATATGTTATTCTAAGCAAGAAAAAGGATAGTTACTCTTCCGCATGCACTCAGCGCGATTAGCTTTTGCTATTTCTGAGTGGCTGTGCTCTTTTTCTTTCACAGTTATTTCCTTTTAATGATTTCTGTACTTTTGTATTAAGAGCACGATAAAGATTGTTGTTGTTGTTGTTGTTGTTGATGATACTAGTGGTAGTATCAAAGGATACTAGTGGTAGTATCAAAGAATACCAGTGGTAGAAACAAAGAATACCAGTGGTAGTATCAAAGAATACTAAGGATACCACCCTTGTAGAAATTCAGTATATTTGAAGTACACTTCAAATAGCTTTCAAACACTTAGAAAAGTATACTTCATTTGTACTTAAAGTACACTTTAAGTATACTTACCAGAAGTATACTTAAAGTACTATACTTTTGGTCACTTAAAAAGTATACTTGAAGTATACTTTATGGTAAGTATACTTCAAGTATACTTTAAATAAAGTACACTTAAGGTATACTTCAAGTATACTTTTAATATACTTTGCACTATTCCTAAGGAACAACAGGCTACTTTTATACCAGCCACTGACTTACACACAATTAAGTTTTACTTTCAGACATATTTATTAACTTCTCTAAGTGTATACTTTTCAGCTCAAGGTAATATTACAAGTGTTAATACAGACTAATAACAGAGCATGCATGTATACAAAATGCTGATGAAAGTTAAATTTTTTGAACACTTAGTTTTTGAGAAAATCAGATGTATCAAGTACAACAGAGGGCTACAGATTTACAAAATAATAGATCAATATTCAAAGAAATGATGTTTTTTATATTTTGCGAATTTCTTCACTTAGCTTAACAGCCTGGTATGATGTTTCTTTGATGACTGTAAAACACTTCAAGTAAATGTTGTAGTCCAGGGTGCTTCCATCTTACATCAATTGTCACTGAGTCGAATGGCTACAACAAACATATTGTGTGGATATAAAAATCATTTATTCTAAGTGATTTCTCTGTTCAATTCCTGCTCCTTATTGAAGTAGCTGCTTGCTTTGAGTGTTACTATACTGTGAGTGTGAGTGCTTGTATGTATTGTAAAATACCGCAAACTATCCTGAGAGCTCCTGAGATAGAGCTCTAAGGTTTATTCATTCTTTAAACTAAAACTGACCAAATTCAAATTGATTTTGTGGTCATTGTAAACCTTGTAATGAGTCATCAAATTTGCAATCTTGGCAAAAGAGGTTGTATAAGCTGTGCTAGTTTTAATACGGTGTATCTCAAGGACTGAATCATTATATTTGACCACACGCTTATTAGAAGCCAATCTTTCAGTGCAATTATCAATCATTTATAACTTTCCTGCTTCTAAAAAGTAGCTGATCCATATTTGCTGTTCTTCAGGCACCATAATTAAGCAAAATCTTTCTCTTAAACACAGAGCAGTCAGAGCAAATGCTTGTTGAACTAAAATGGCCGCCAAAACAACGATTTTCTAGTGGAGTCAGCTGACCACAATTGAAGAAGGCTCATTCATACCCAGGACTTTCTCATCCAACCAAGATGGAGGTTGAACTACAAAGCTGGCTGCATAGCTAGTCATACATACATAGCATTTCTTAGCCATTTTAGAACCTTGCATTTTGGTAGAAAGTAATTAACCAGGTTGCAAAGAATCTGGACAAATTAATGTTCAAAAGTTTGACTGAAAATATGGATCTTCACTGTTAATATGGGCAAAATGAAGAAGTCAAGAAATAAGTTACTTCATGCTGGATATAAGTAAGCATATACTTAAAGTATACTTTATTTTTGGTGGGATTTGTTTCACAAACAACCAGACTGAAGAAGTATGCTTGAAGTATACTTCAATTGTTGAAGTATAAATGAAGTACATTTTAGAAATATACTTCATTTATACTTCATACCTTGAAGTATAAATAAAATGTACTTCAAGTGTACTTTTATACTGAGACGTTCAAATGAAGTATACTTGAAGTATACTTAAAGTATACTGAATTTCTGTAAGGGCAGTGGTAGTATCAAGGATACCAGTGGTAGTATCAAAGGATACCAGTGGTAGTATCAAAGGATACCAGTGGTAGTATCAAAGGATACCAGTGGTAGTATCAAAGGATACCAGTGGTAGAATCAAAGGATACCAGTGGTAGTATCAAAGGATACCAGTGGTAGTATTAAAGGATACTAGTGGTAGAATCAAAGGATACCAGTGGTAGTATCAAAGGATACCAGTGGTAGTATCAAAGGATACCAGTGGTAGTATCAAAGGATACCAGTGGTAGTATCAAAGGATACCAGTGGTAGTATCAAAGGATACCAGTGGTAGTATCAAAGGATACCAGTGGTAGTATCAAAGGATACCAGTGGTAGTATCAAAGGATACCAGTGGTAGTATCAAAGGATACCAGTGGTAGTATCAAAGGATACCAGTGGTAGTATCAAAGGATACCAGTGGTAGTATCAAAGGATACCAGTGGTAGTATCAAAGGATACCAGTGGTAGTATCAAAGGATACCAGTGGTAGTATCAAAGGATACCAGTGGTAGAATCAAAGAATACTAGTGGTAGTATCAAAGGATACCAGTGGTAGTATCAAAGGATACCAGTGGTAGAATCAAAGAATACTAGTGGTAGTACTAGTAGTAATCATAGATTATAGTGCGTCTCCTTATCCCGTGGCACCTCGTCTTGACCTAGTACCTTAGTTTCATGAATTAATTCAGCCACTGTTTAAAAGGGATTTGTCGCGAGATAAACGTCGGGCCGACATCAAACAAATTCACGCTATCGCCGTGGGATCGGGCAAAATCCTGCCGTGCTGTGTACTCCGAAAGGTCTCAGATTTTTACGACATATAAATGGTATATTTGTCTTGATTTCATTTCGGTTATTTCTCCGATTCTGAAATCATACTCCTCAGTACATGTACTAATACCGGAACCGGAAATGAGAAATTTCTGAGAAAAGCCTGAAAAAGTGCTCCCGTGATAAACTTCTTGGACACCGACGATTAAGTCACACAACATTCAACGTGAATTTCGCAGGATTTTTCGGATAAAATTACAACTACCAGTTGCAAGTAAGACACAAGACTGTTGAATATAATTCCTTTATTAGCTAGACAAATTTTAGTCACAAAATTGCGAAATCTTTAGTCGCAAATGTGCCCGATACAGGCGCAATTTCGAGCACTGTAAAGTTAATCTGCGTTCGCCTGGCGCGGCCGGTCAGTGAATTATTGCTACAAGACATAAGCGAATTGCACCGTACCGTAGAACATCGCGAAGAACGACGTCGGTATTTAGGTGAAAACTTCCCAAATCAGGCAGAGAACCACAGCAAAATCAAGATAGAACATTCAAAACATACCAGAACGGTAGCGAGGAAAATCTGTAACTTCTTGCTTGATTCCAAAGAGACCCAACAACTTACTTGGTCCGAAGAAGAACCTTCGTCCAATTTTTCCACTGCGTACTTTTACCAGGCATTGAAATACTGAGCCGTACGATTCCAAAATCGGGAAAATATCCGAAACTAAATCAAGACAAATAGACTATTCACATGTGACATTTCGGAAGCCCAGCTCCCCAGGATGATGCCTGATGTCCACGCGCTGGGAATGCTGGATACTATTGTGACGTTTCAAGATGGCGCCGATTTGGTACCGACACTTTTCTCGATTCGTTCCGCTTAGCCTAGACGACGCGCTAAGAATGCTGGATACTGTTGTGACGTTTCAACATGGCGCAGATTTGGTACCGATACTTTTCTCGATTCGTTCCGCCTAGCCGACAAGATTAGGAAGCGTCTCCTTCGTCGACGCAATCAAAGAATACTAGTGATAGTATCAAAGAATACCAGTAATAGTATCAAAGAATACCAGTGATAGTATCAAAGGATACCAGTGGTAGTATCAAAGAATACTAGTGGTAGTATCAAAGAATACTAGTGGTAGTATCAAAGGATACCAGTGGTAGTATCAAAGGATACCAGTGGTAGAATCAAAGAATACCAGTGATAGTATCAAAGGATACCAGTGGTAGAATCAAAGAATACTAGTGGTAGTATCAAAGAATACCAGTGATAGTATCAAAGGATACCAGTGGTAGAATCAAAGAATACCAGTGATAGTATCAAAGAATACTAGTGGTAGTATCAAAGAATACTAGTGATAGTATCAAAGAATACCAGTGATAGTATCAAAGGATACCAGTGATAGTATCAAAGAATACTAGTGATAGTATCAAAGAATACCAGTGATAGTATCAAAGGATACCAGTGATAGTATCAAAGAATACTAGTGATAGTATCAAAGAATACCAGTGATAGTATCAAAGGATACCAGTGATAGTATCAAAGGATACCAGTGATAGTATCAAAGGATACCAGTGATAGTATCAAAGGATACCAGTGATAGTATCAAAGGATACCAGTGATAGTATCAAAGGATACCAGTGATAATATCAAAGGATACCAGTTATAGTATCAAAGAATACTAGTGGTAGTATCAAAGAATACTAGTGATAGTATCAAAGAATACTAGTGATAGTATCAAAGAATACCAGTGATAGTATCAAAGGATACCAGTGGTAGTATCAAAGAATACTAGTGATAGTATCAAAGAATACCAGTGATAGTATCAAAGGATACCAGTGATAGTATCAAAGAATACTAGTGATAGTATCAAAGAATACTAGTGATAGTATCAAAGAATACTAGTGATAGTATCAAAGAATACCAGTGATAGTATCAAAGGATACCAGTGGTAGTATCAAAGAATACTAGTGATAGTATCAAAGAATACCAGTAATAGTATCAAAGGATACCAGTGGTAGTATCAAAGAATACTAGTGATAGTATCAAAGAATACCAGTGATAGTATCAAAGGATACCAGTGATAGTATCAAAGAATACTAGTGATAGTATCAAAGAATACTAGTGGTAGTATCAAAGAATACTAGTGGTAGTATCAAAGGATACCAGTGGTAGTATCAAAGGATACCAGTGGTAGTATCAAAGGATACCAGTGGTAGAATCAAAGGATACCAGTGGTAGTATCAAAGGATACCAGTGGTAGTATCAAAGGATACTAGTGATAGTATCAAAGAATACTAGTGATAGTATCAAAGGATACTAGTGGTAGTATCAAAGCATAAGTGATGTAAATGCTAGGAACTAGTGCGAGCAACCTAGGCGAAATAATTGAACAACACTGTGTGCGCTCATGCCTCTTGTTTTTGTTGATCGCCAAGTGGAAATCAAGGAATTTTTATCACATTAAATGATCCAAGGATCTCAAACCGCTTATGTACCCACCGTTTGTAATGATGGATTAAAGTTTGTCCAACTGTTTGCTCTTGCTTTCATCCCACCTTCACGCGTGCAAACATTTCGTGCCAAACCGTAACTGGACTTTTTGCTTTTTTGAAAAACAGAAACTTGGCAGGCAGTCGGATGTTACCAAAACAGAGGACGGGCTCTTGGCGATATTCTGTTGGGAGTTCAAAGCTATGGTAATATAGCTTTTAAATTAGACGCTTGCAAGAAAGTGGCCGTTACACAGGGAATCGCATTCATTGGCTTAGATGACAAGAAATGCTGGACTGATGCAAATGCTTCAACCAATTTTGGAATGTACGGGACATCCGGACAGTGCAAGCAAAACAAAAAGAAAACGGCATCCATGGGCTACTTTTCAGCCGAATCAATCTCCGTCTACAAAAGAAACAACAACGGTAAATATAAAATAGCAAAATTTCCAAAACGCTTTAACTTGGAGTATCATTTCCAACCACGTACCAAATATGCAAGCTGTCTCCCTAACTTTTTTTAATGTACTAAGCGTTGTACTGAATACTTTTGATTGGAAAATAAAATTTACATGGCATCCTGATGTCAACATCCAAAACAATTTCTAGGACAAATGGTTGGCGTTGTACAGTAATTGTCTTACTGGTTATTGTCAATTCTTCACTACCAGGCGACTGTGTCTCACACAGAATACATACTAGTTATGCAACGGTTTCGAGTGGTATACCGTGAAATATTCCACGAATGACTTTATGTTACTCAATATACACACGAGTCTTTAGGTGAGTGTGTATACCACGAAAAAGTCACTAATGGGATACTTCATGGTATAGCACAAGAAAATATTGCATAACTATTTTATCCCATGCCTTTATAACTTTTTTATCATTGAAGGTCTTTCGAAGATTTCCAACAATTTTCTGAAAATTATGGGATATTGTTATCAATTTCTCAATTTTTTTCAAAATTTGCCAAGACTTCTGACAATTTAGCAAAGATGTTCCGAAAATTTTCTATGTTTATGCGAAGGCCATTTTTACATTATTCTCTTTCTTTTGAGACATTTGGAAACAACTCGGTTGCTACAGCTATAACCTTGCAGCTAGAATAATAAGTTGACGAGCCATATATAGCTAATTTTAATGATCTTCCTTCTATTTAAGTTTGGGAAGACCTCGGTTGCTTTAACAACAAATCCCCTACCAACGCCTTGCGAGATTTATTTGACGACAACGTAAGCAGTGTGTCAGGCGCCGATGCAATTTATGACTACTGCAAAGAGAAAGCTGAAGCCTTAGGCTACAAGATGTTTGGTGTAGACGACAAGAACTGCTGGTCAGACGACTACGCAGAGAATAATTATAACAAGTACGGCGGGTCCAATCTGTGCAAATTTAGCAAGAAGGGATCAGGCCATGCTCATGGTGAAGACAAATACGGAAACGTATTCGTCTACAAACTGAACTGATGTGAGTTGACAATTTCTACTCTTACATCTTTATAAGTCTTTTTTTAACTTAAAGCGTTGAATGGGTTGTAGCATTTGTTTAAAAATTACGCTCGATCACTCGACCGCCAATCGTTCGATCAGCTGTAAACATTGAGCCGCGATATGCATGGTCACCTGCCTTACCCATGGGAACGACGTTCGAGGGAGGAGAGGGTGGAGAGTTGGACCAAGGGACTGTGGGTTCGGTGCAGCAAAACGCCTAAGAGAGGGGATAGTCCGAAGGTGTGCAGAATTTCTGATTTAGAGCATTTCGTTGTCACGAGTTGTCTCGAGAAGCCTTTGATTATAGTTCATCATTTCGGCGCTTGTTACGCTATTTTAGAATGAAAAAATGCAGATCGAGAGACGAAAGAAGCTCATTTCTTTTGATTGCTGAAAACCTGGGCCCAGCTGTTCGAAATCGGGTTAACAATCTAAGCATAAATGTTGATCCAGGTTTCTTTTTGTCGTGATTGAAAGCGTTTTCATTGTTAATTTGAATTAATAATTTAAAAATATCCAAAGTCAAATTGTAGGCTAAAAAGAAGTTAAATGAATCTCAGGTATAAACGTGTGTATTTGAATTCAAAGTTCCGAATATGATTATTGTGATATAATTCGTTTCTTCATATTTTGTAGGAAATCCTTTCATGGACAAAAAGGAAACGTCCACGCGAGATGAATCAAACGAGGGGAATTCCTAGTATAGGATAAAGTGGGTTTAGAAAAAAACATAAAAACACAAGAAAGTGACTCAGTTGCTGACTTCATACAGGTTATTAAGGGTAGTTGTAATGACTAAAAGTGTAATTTGGTGCTAAAAATAAACGAACATTAAAAACGTCACTGTTTTGGCCTGTTGTAGTCTCGAGTTTTGGTACAAACAGGTATTAACAAACAATAACTGCACGAAAACAAACTACATCATTCCCTTGGTATGGCCAATACCTTTTATATGCGCACAGCCATATCATCCTGGTAGTGATGATAACTATAACTGCAAGAAAACACACTACACCATCCCCTCGGTATAGCCAATATCTCACGCTTGCACACAACCATATCACCCTGGTAGTGATGATAACTATAACTGCAAGAGAACACACTACACCATCCCCTTGGTATAGCCAATACATTACGCATGCGCACAACGATATCACCCTAGTAGTAGCATCCAGGTGTTACTCTGTTTCAATTCAGCTCTCTATCATTCCCGTGCTCTTTCCACTCCACATGAGTCATACAATGTGGTCCCAACTTTTTAGTCCGTGATCGAATCCTTACAGTGAGACCATTTAACCGGTCTTTAAAGGGAACTTACATTGTTTTAAGTAATTGACGTTAAATTGTTGGAAACTGAGTCTAAATTTCAATTAAGTTTTTTTTTTAAATTGAAAAATGGTTTTCAGTGTACAAGAAAATTAATATAAATATATATCAATCTAATTTATAGTAATTCGCATTTGTCTAAACCTATTGGATACATTTGTGTTAAAAAAAAGCGGAAAAGAAATGCAAAAATTTTCGACGTAGTAGCACTTTAAGGTGGCTCGAAATATTTTATTTGTCGCGCACAGACTGGGTTGGAATTTACCCGCGTGACAACTGCCGCGCATGCGTAATTGCCGATCTTGTTATGTCAAAATATTTAGAAATTTGAAACTTTCGACGTCACCAGAGTGACAAGTCCCCATTTGGTTTATACATGCCATTGCAGTCGTATTGTCTACCAGGACCTTAACATGTTTGTCTGAAATTTGATCAGAAAATGATTTTAAGCCCAAGAGCACAGCCTTGGTCTACAAGTAATTAATATGTCTATCAGCCTCCTCAGGGGTCCAACGCCCCCCTGTGGTGGTACCATTAACCGAGCATCCCCATCTAGTCTTTGATGCATCAGTTGTCATGGTAACTTGTGTCGGTCCATGACTAACTGGGTTATGGGATAATTCTACATGGTTGACCCACCATTTTAGTTCTTCCACTGCTTCAGCGGAGGTTTGTCAAATTTCCCATTATTGTCTTTAAGAGCCTGTGTTCTATCCATTTCACTCCACTTATAATGCCTATACATAACAGCAGGATAGCTGGATGTAAGTAGTCCTAAGACTCTGGCAACTTCTCGGATTAAGGGATAGGAGGTCAGCAGAAGTTGTTGGCATGCTGTCCTTACATTACTAGCTTTCTCAGGTGTAAGGAAGATTCTCATGACTATCCACAAGAAAACAAGCCGTTGAGTAGGGTACAGGACTGATTTATCAGGGTGTATAACAAATCTCAGATTATTAAATCGTGTAATTGTGTCAGTAATGTTATGCACACAAAGAGCAAAATCAGGTGCCTGTAGAAAAGAATCATCTATGTACCCTACCGACAAATGGCCTTTCATTCTTAATGTGGAATATACAGGCTTCAGAAGTTTGGTAAATTTACGCTGGCAAAATGCCAGACTATTAGGGAAACAAGTAAATTGGTACAAGTTACCCTTCCACAAGAATTTTAAGTATTTCTGATGGACTGAATAATATGCATCCTTCAAATCAATGGATGCCATATAGCATCCTGGGGTCATCATCTGTACTGCTGCCCATATTGTGTCCATCTTAAAATGATGGTATGTAACATTTATGGAGGGATTTAAGATTTAGAATCATACGGTAAGATCCATCCTTTTTCGGCCGTACAAATATTGAGGAAATAAATTCGCCCTCTTCACGCACTGAGTGCGTAATCACCCCTTTTAGGAGCAACTTTTGTATTTCCACATCAATGAAATCCCCCTCTATCTTAGACCAGTTTGGTTGAGGTGGAGGGGTAACTTGAAACGGGTGCTAGCGAAAACTCAATACGTTGCCCTAGCACCGTCTCCAGAATCTCTTTGTCTGAAGTTTAGGTTTTCCATTCCTTAATATATTTGGAAATCTGGCCAGCTTTAAATGTTGAAACCTGATACCTGAAAAATTCAACCAGGTAAGGCAAGAACTGTGTATATTCGCTTACCTCAAGTGACTGAAGTTTGCTTATGAAGTTAGTGTGTATTTCCCTTCCTGGGGTTGACTCATGCCCTTTGGGCGAGTGATCAAACAGTTGTACATGTTCCTCGCACAATTGTTCAGTCGGTTGTGCGACTGATGAGGTGCTCGCCCTAAAGAAAGGCTTTGAGTTCTTAAATCCATGGCCGGATTGGTTATAACTTCACCTTTGCGAGCTGGTTGTACTGGTCGTGTTACCAATTTTATTTGACGCTCTGATGTGGCTCAGTCGAGCCTGTAATTCGTCACCAAAGAGGGTATTCGTGACCGGCATGTTGGGCGAGCAAAGTACAGCATAATCGCTGTACAGATGTGGCCTGATGCTATCGCGTCGGCACTGTGAAAGACCAAAACTGACGTGACCAAGTAAGGCAATAGCGTCAGTATTCATTCGAACAAGTTCACCAATAATTGATTTGCTGTTGTCAGCTTTCGCCTTCAGAAGTAAGTCAGTGGATTTGACAATAATGTGACCCACTTTAGTGAGATGGATTTGAAGGCGGGAAATTGTAGGTCGTGGCCTTTCGTTTGCGTTGAAAGCTTTCCCCAAATTTTAGGGTTCACTTCAGGAACAATTACTTTATCGCAGTTGACTGGCCGAGGAAATTGTTTAAGCTTTTCTTTCAGCTTTTCGTCGCTGAGCTTTTGCTGCCAGCGTTTATTGGCTATGTCAGCCAGTTTTTGGGCGACAGCTTCGTCTGTGCGCTCGGTCTCTTCAAGCGATTGAGCTATCTCGTCAAGTAAACCATTCTGGCTTTGTTCCGTTTGGTCAGTTTTGCTTCCGAGATCGGCCTCGTTGGTGAGTAAATTCTCACTATCACTACAGTCTGGTTCAGACAGTGTGTCCTGAGCTGATGGTTTAACTTTTTTGGCAGGTACTGCTTCACCAGCTGCTGTCGAATTCGACTGATGTAGGCGTTTATTGAGCGATTCGCTTATGGTGTTCAAATTTTCATTCATTTGGGTTAAAACATTCATCATGAACTCACCCTTCGAAGTAGTTGCATCCTTTGTGTTAGCTTCTTCCAGTCGTAGAAGTTCATCTTCCTCCTTCTCCGTTAAGTTGGCCATGATTTCTAATTTTTTTGTGGACAACGTTTTGCTGTCCATCATTCGACTCGGTTTCTCGTACGCAACTGAACTTGGTTTCGCGCGCGCTATCTCACGTGACTTCGTAGCGACTTAGACCAATGACGTAGTAGAAATTCTAACAACAGAGGGAAAAAATGCCAACGAATTTTTCAAGAAGTGTTTTTTTTTTTCTTGAAAATTTCTGACAGATTTGGTTTTAACGTGGTACTCAGGTAGAACACAGGGGTAAAAGGACGTATGCAAAATTGAAACAGAATTCACCGTGGAATTATAAAGAAAATTGAAGTTATATCTGTTTTGCGGCCCAACTTAAAAGCTCAATGGTGTCACCATGGCAACGCCAACCTCGCTTACATCACGACAACAACACCAAGGATTCGTTCTACTTTGCAGTTGTTCCAATTTGTTTAGTTTGTCTAACATGACTGGATTGTCCAAGAGCTTAATTTGTAGGGACGGTTTTCAAGTTCAAATAGAGAAAGGAAATTAACCGTCGTGTGTTTATGTTCTCCACAATAATTTGATCATTTGACGTTGTTGTTTTGCAGTAAACGGCTAAGAAATGTACCAAAATGTAAAACGCAAATGCATATTTAGGCATTGTCGCTTGTTTTGTGACGTTCCCACTGCCTCCGCCGTCGTGGTTGCTTAAGCTCCCTAATGCCTTTATCTCCCCACACTGTCAAATAAAAGAACGCTTTGAAGGCAATATGATTCATGGCTGTTTTTGTTTCCCTCCTTTAAAAAAGGACGCAAACATCTTTAGCATTGTCGCCCATTTTCCGTCGCGCCCGCACTGACTACCGGAATCTGGAATGGCCATTTACAACTACCCATACTACTTTTCTGTCTTGGATTTGAGCAATCATCCGACAACTTTAATTGAAATAGCTGTACACTAAATAGGAAAACCAAAAAACTATTTTGATCATTCATTAGTTCTAAATAAGATAAATGTAATATGCTTTTATATGGCCTCCTTTGGTATTACATCTGGTGCAAAACAACAGTGCGCGCATTGTTAAAGCTTTCTAACAGTGTGATCATGTTACACCTGCTTTGTTTAACCCTTTCACTACCAAGAGTGCCAAAGGTCAAAATTCAAGAAAAATTCCAAATTTCATTTTGTAAAATATTAAAAAACAAATGGTACCATGCAAAAGTACTTCCAAAGAGGTTTCATTTGAATTGTCACACCATAGGATTTCGTCAACAGACTCAAAAGTTAGAACTACACTTCATGTCTCCATAATTGACTCTGGGAGTGAAAGGGTTAAGCTACACTGGGTACCTGTATAATTTAAGAGTTGTATTGCATTTTTACAAAGCACTGAATGGTCGAGCTCCAAGTTATATATCAGACCTCTTAAATTTCTGTAGATGCATGCGCTCCTTATATTACGCTTAAGTTCTCCTGTTCCAAAGATAGTTTACTAATCAAATACGAAATCAATATCAAAACAATATGAGATCATACGCTCCTTATTATTCAGTTCTTCAATTCTGAGGATCGTTTAGTATTCAAATACGAAAACGCATGGAGACCAGGCTGTAGAATCAACTGATCCCGTGATCTCAGGCATATTGCCTCCATTGATGCTTTAAAGAAACAGATAGAGACAACCCACCACCACCCCAAACTTAATTTAACATATGTGGAAACTAAAAACCAATAAGACCCAAGTTCGTGTATAAACGTTGCTGACCCTGTTACTACATTCTGCGCAATGGTTGCCAAATTGAACTCAGCCGAACGCCCAGGCCCCGGTTGTTCAAAAGATGGATAGCGCTATCCACCGGATAAATCACTATCCAGTGGATAGGCATTAACAAAATCAATTGTGTTATCCACTGAATACCTTATTACATGAAATTTTCGCAACACGTTAATTTCACGAATTTCGCGATTTAAAAAAAATCGCGAAATTAAAGTGACGCGAACAATAACTGTCGCGAACATAACATGACGCGAAAATTAAGTGACTCCCCTTATGTTAATAATCAAGAAATAATGAGTTTATTACCATTGAAACGTTTACAAAATCATATTTTTAACTGTTCTGTTGATCCATATCAAGACATTTACACAAATAACTCGCGAGACTTGTACATACATGTATGTTTCTAAACGGCACTGTGTTACTAAACGGCATCATTTTTTCTTCGGAGTCCGAATATTGAATATCGAATATTGTGGTCAATAATTGGTCAAGACCAATAATTTACGAACAAGCATGAACTGCTTTGTTCTTCCTGTTGACATATAGTCCAGCCGTTGCGTTTTTGTTAGTAATTTTGACGTTATTGCTGACCTTTGACAAATTCGTTTTATCTAATTCAATTAAATGTTAAATAACATTGCCAAGGAAATTAATTGTGTTTTACTCAAAAACGCGAAATTTAAGTGATTCAAAATACAAAATTTTCGCAAAATCGCGAAATTTAAGTGTCGCGAAATATGCGCACCTCAAAATCGCACAATAAACGTGTCGCGAAAATTTCATGTAATAAGGTAGTGATTTATCTGGACCCGGTTGTTCAAAAGGTGGATAGCGCTTCTCACCGGATAAATCGCTATCCAGCCGGATAAACGTGTGCAAAACCAATTGCGTTATCCACTGGGTAGTGATTTATCCGGTGGATAGCGCTATCCACCTTTTGAACAACCGGGGCCAGATCTATAGCAATTTCGAAACAGCCCAAGAAGAAAAACAAGAGAGAAAAGGGAACAGAGGGAAAATGGCCGTTTTTATACTAGAGACGCATTATCCGTCCAGACGAACTATCTTTCGAAATGCGTCTTGAACGACGCACTACGAAAGATAGTTCGTCTAGACGGATAATGCGTCTTGTGCCCGTCGTCTTTATACTAGAGACGCATAACCAGACGAACTACAAATGTTTGCCCAAGTTCGTCCAGACGGATAATGCGTCTCTAGTATAAAAACGGCCAATCAAAACAAAAAAGATGTTGCGAAACTCTTTTAGATTGTACGAAAGAGTAAGAGGCGTTTAGATTTGAGCGTTTACTGAAATTTACTTAGGTAAAAATTTTGTGTTAGTAAAGGACAACTGATACCATCTAACAAAGGATAAAGAACTAACGAATATTTCAATGCCATACCTTTAACTTCTATAACTATATGATTGTATAGTCTCCTTATTTTTCAGACGTTGGAAGCGCTTAAACGCAAATATAGCATATCAATTGTTCACAGGCGTGTGAAGCATAATTGAAAACACTGGGTCTTATGCTCTAGCTATTGTCTCGCTAGGGAAGATTGCAAGAATTTGTTCCTCTGCCAGATAATTCGGAAAACAGAGGTGCGAGCTCGGTTTGTTTGTCCTGCAGTTTGTCCTCTATTCTTGATAGGTTACTTCGGGGTGTAGACACTTTACGAACGTGTTAAGTTCTGTAAGTCGACCTCAATAATTGAAAATAACACCTCGGTAAACGCTCAAGTGTAAACACAACATATGACAGCAAAATGGTAAAAGCCGCAAGAAGTTTAGACCTCGAGCTTAGAAATAAAGTACATGTAAACAAACAAGCAAACAAAGGCTCGGTTGTCTCTAAATATGTGTTTATTGAAGCAGGAAATTCACACTTGTCTTGGATCACACAACGCTATGCATCTCTCAACATTTTGTGCATTTAACCTGGAAACAAAGTGCTGAATTAGTTCAAAATAATAACTGAATACTTGCAATTATACAATACTCTAGTAAGTAACAGAATATTCATCCCTTTTCTTGTTCTGTACACTCATCGCACATAAAATCGTATATAAATGCGTAATTAGATATGTTTTCACTAACACGTTAAGCACTAGCTATGTCTTAACTTGTCCGTGGAAGTTTCTGTGTGATGGGGAGGATAGAGGTTAAACGAATGTGGTTTTGATTTTTAGAGTGGTTGTACTAGTTTCAAAATGGACTTAGTGCAAGCTGTTTTATATGGCATCTTTGATCGCATGATTAAGGTAGTGTGATCGCATCCTTATATTTGAAACAATTAGAAATTCGTTGATGCATTTGACTTTATTACTAATAAGAATTGTGAACTGCTTATTGCTGTGAAGCTCTTACATAGGAGTAATAATAAATCGTGGCCCCGCCCACATGCGCAATTCTAGTACCTTATAGGGTTCTTTTCAAAAGTCTTAAACGAGTATCCCAATGACTTTTATGTGAGAGTCACGTCAACTGAAAACATGAATAGACATGAGCGCAAGTAGGAATAATAAATTTGATCTCCTTTTAAGTTTGTTCCAATTCTAATGTCGAATTCATCTGTCGTTATCAGGATTGTGCTTCAGCATTCCGTATGCTTATGTCGCTAGCGAAACACACAATAAATAGCCTGGAAATACTTGGAAATTTGTGTGAGTTAAAACGAGTATATTGTACTTCACATTCCTCTATGGAACTCATTCGCGTGTTTCCATCACCGGGTTATAAAACTGTGCTACATACATATAGCTGAATTTTTGAAAACGTGACCGATGTAAATTACAGCAATTTCACTACAACTAGGCTAAACAAGGGTTTTTATGACCCCCGATCAGCCCGAAAATGACAGAAGAGAGAAAGAAGAGAGAAAGGGAGCGAGAGCGAGAGAATAAGACTAGTTTTTAGTTTTTATATTGTGGAGTTTAGGCATAGTTTTAAACGACAAAAGCCAAGGCCAAACACACTCACAGACGCTTACTTAGGGTGAAATGGTTATCAAAAATTCAGCTGGATATAAGGCAACGCTTTTCTGTCATACCTATCAATCAAATCAGTGAGTTGGTGATAACAATTGCTTCTTTTAAACTGAATCATGAATCATGTTCAGAATGGGACGACAATGAAGAGGCCAGTTGGTAACGTTCTTTAAATAAAATTCCAATTGAAAAGATGTAAAAACCTCGTAAAACAGTGCAGAAATGGTATATATCCTGACTTCTTTCTTAAAACACCCCTTTATCCCCGTTGTGAATATTAGTTATCATTATGAACAACTTATAGACAAAACATAATAAAACCTTAAAGACAAAAACATTCACAAATCGCATGTTATCAAAAAGGGGACGGCATATTGTAAAACATGGACTGGATTTGTAAAACATGGACTAAGTCCATGTTTTACAAATCCATGTTTTACAAATACAGTCCATGTTTTACAAATCCAGTCCAGTCTATATTTTACAATATGCCCTCTGAACCTGTCCGTCACCTACGTGAGAATCCGCCCCATTTGTTTAGTTGGCGAATTCTTTGTACAGCCCAATCTTTTCACAAGTGCAGAATTATTGAATGCCTAGTGAATGAACAATGGAGCTCCAGTTTAAACTAACAAGAACATTCTTACACAGGAACACTGTTCCCATCGGGTATCACTTAAAACATATAAAATGTGCATCTAGCGGACGGTCGTTTACCCTTGAGATGACTTAATTACTGGAAAACGTTCGGTTTTTTTCTTTTCACCTTTTTATCCTTGTAAATAGTATTTTAAATCTTAAACCGAATATTATAGACATTGTGAACAACATTTACACAAAAGTGTTTGACTATAAGAAAAGTTAAACCTCTCCATACAGACACCTCTACAATATGCATACGTCCCAACTGCGGACGGTTCACTTGAACCCGAAGAGACCATATTATCTATATAATAATATACATGAAAAAAAATACTCAGTTGTGATTGGCTAAGAGCAGGCAGTTCAAGTGTAACACCAGTGCAAAAAGTGTAACACCAGTGCAAATTACAAATTTAAAAAAATGATGTAAAAATGTTTTTCAAAAAACAATTTTTGCAAAAAAAAAAAATTGAAAAAAAAATTGATGCAAATTTTTTCATGTATAATTATTAATAGTAATCATACGGGTTTCGAGTTTAATTTGGGATTAATTTGCACGAGTGAGTTTTTCAAAAAGCTCATATTGCACGAGCCGCTTCGGCTAACTCCACAATAAATAAGGTTTAATTAACATCCCTTTCGCACCTAAGGTGAATTGCGGTAAAAAAGAAACGCTACAAAAATAAAATAAGAATAACAACTTCATGCACTTCTTATTGTGAAAAGACATCGATAAAAAGAAAAAATATTACGAGAAATCATTTTGAAAATTAAAAGAATAAATTGTTGCTGGAAAGCCGCCTATTTACTACAATTATTTTTAAAGCTATAAAAATTATCGTGTTTAAATAAAGATTATGTATGTATGTTTGTATGTATGTATGTGTGTATGTATGTATGTATGTATGTATGTATGTATGTATAGGGATGATATCTGTTTACAAACATTCTTTTTGTTATTCAAATGTGCCAGCAACTGGAACAAAAGAACCCTTTATTTCGGCAGCCAATAAGGCTCTGGTTGGTACATTAAAAACAATTGGTGACGTCATTGATATCTTCCCTATTAAATTTAACCTTTGAGTAGCGCTAATCGAGCTTTCAGGAAAAGAATTTAATCGAAGGATAAATTTTATCCCTCGATTAGTATGATTTAATCGTGGGTTAGCACTAATCGGCTTTTCAGGAACCGGGGCCATGTATATAAGAGAGCAATTTAGAATAGGGTAGTTAATGCAATTGTAAATAAACGCTTGCCAAGTGTAAGTATATTTACCTTTTGTCGGCATCGCCACAAGTTAGTCTACACATTCGTCGATTTCTATATAACAAAATTAAATAATGCGAAAACATATATCAAAACATTGATTAAAATAATTGCAGTAAATAGGTTACGAGACATTCCTAATAGGAGCACACATTAAATGTCGCAACTTATTTGCACAACAAGCTCACTTGGTTGTTTTCATGGTTGTTTTAATCTTCTGTATTCGTTTTGTGACATGTACTCGTGTTTCCCTCGCCCTCCCTTTCTCCCCCATCCATCCCTTCCCCTTACGGTGTTGAGTCTCTGTCCAGCTGCCTATCTTTCAATATAGCTTGTGTCCCAAGATCGTTTGGCCAACATTGATAGTTACTTCCAATAACGGATCAGATATACAGACCATTTTTACAATTATCGTTTTGGAATACAAAATCATTCTTTAAATTTAATTTTAACCCCTAAATCAAGACAAATATGGCAATGTTCTCAAATAAATTGGAGGGTCAATTGAAGCGCTGGGAAGTAAACAACGATTCAATTTATCTTTACCCGGTGATCCTTACCGAAAGTTGATTATACTAGGAGTAGTTACAACTATTCGAAACAAGGCAATTACAAAATGGTATTTTAAAATCTTAGCTTAACTCGACAGAAAGTTATCAGAAGTTCGCTCAATTGTTTCTTTTCAAATTTTGCCCATGGGGAGTGACCCATATGCGCAATATGCGCAATCGCAGCGGTAACTGCCAACAAGATCCATACGTGGCTCCGTCGTTATATGGAGCTGAGACGCCCATTTGTGGAAATTACACGGAAATAATAAATTATTGCAATGGAACTTTTTTTTAATTTACCCCATTTTTTATTATTACATACGTTTTCTGAAGTACAGTTCACAAGATAAACTAATTATATGCCCTATAACTAAATTACATTTTTTTAAGAAAAAGAGAAAACACACTACTAAGACAGGAATAGAAACATAGATTGAAGTAATATAGCTGTTACAAGATTGGCCAGACAGTGATTAATACTGAGCAAAATAGTATTGGTAAAGTACTCTTTTGAATTGTTGTTTAGTTTGCTTTTTGCGTATGGATATTGAAATATCATTCCAGTAATAGCATCCAATAATTGTTGGACAGAATTTTCTTATGTGTATTCTGAGGGAACTAGGATTTAGATGTTGTAAGGATGTACTTCAAGTGGCGTAATTATGTTGCTCTGATACAAAGGATGTAGTGAGATTAGACGGCTTGTTATCTAAAATATGCATTTGAAGTGCATTTGTCACTTATAGAAAACAAAAACAATGGAACAAACAACCTCTAGATAAAAAGAAACATACAGTACCTTCACAGCCAAAGATTTCCACCCGCATGGATATGTGACCATACCATGCTGTTGGACGAAAGCGGATGTAACGTGCCGTGATTGGATTGATGAGTGTGTGTTTAACAACAGTGTCCTGGTCTGCGTTCCCAACAAATTCCTAAATCAAAAAGTATTAGAAAATTTATCAGGTATAAGTCACGCAGTGGTTGTGAAAAGGGCAAGTGAGAGTAACACTAATGCTTTGTGCGATATCTTCAATTTTTCTTGTCTTTTTTTTTCAGAAATAGTTAGGCTTAGGAAGACAGACAGAAATGGGACTTGTCGTGTTTATTTTTAAACTTAATGGAGTTTACTTCATAAAATTGGTATAATTAAAAACTCTACTCTTAAAAAAGCGACCGCCATAGCAGGAAACATGATAATTTGTTAAAGGTTTTAAGTCTGAATAGAAGAGATACGTCCTTAAAATTGATGAGCAGTTGAATTATACCATAGCAATATAGATTTGAAGTCTTTTCTAGAGAGGAGGGCAATCTTACCTTTTCTCCTTGCTCCGCGTAGTAGATAAACGTTATCTCGTCGACACTGTACTGCACCTTGTACTTGGTAACCCACTGGGAGTGGCCATTTCTCCCCTGCGTTGCCAAAGCAGTTACTTTAGTGTTCTCCTTCACCAAATCAATCTGGAGCCATTGATTAACATCATTTGTCTTTGCGGACCACGCTCCCATTTTGCCGGAACCTGCTTGGAAGTTTAATCGTCCCTGGATGGCAGCATGATTGCTATCCCACTCTGAAGAGGCACTGATTTGTGCATCAGAGATCGCGCCGTTTTCCATGCCGAGGGCAGCATAACATCCTTTGATTCGACATAAAAAATAACTTAAGAGTGTATGTCTGAGAAAACCAGGCAGAGGTCGGAAGAGGGGGGTCGGCCGATCTTCGCCGTATTTATGTTGGATGTAGGACTGACCCCACTAGTTACCATGGTAACATTCATTTGTTGATTGACTTTGTTGTTTTCGAGAACAGACCACCCCCTCAAAAAATGCCCTCAGCAGCATAGTGAAACTGTGATTTTAGGTCAACTTTAGCAGTCTGTATCTCTCGATATATTCAAGCAATAGATACAATTTCACATCAATATAACACATGCCCTTTGGCAATTTTAATGGGTATGTCAAACAATGTTCACTGTACCTCCGACACGTTTTGTGGGCAAAGAAAGAATGCACACTTCGCGACATTTTCAAAACTCGAAAAACTACCCATTTTAAAAAGCCCGTTTCTCAGGGGTCCGGGAAAATATAAAAATAAAACAACTTGCATGTTACTCACCATACATAGGAAGATATCTTAAGTCAGAGTTGAAATTGGTACACTGAATTTAAATCTCTTTTCAGTTCGCTGTTTTTATCGCTTCCGTGGATTTTGGCTCACCAGGGTTAATTACAGTCACCATGACTTTCTTGATGCTGTCGATCGAATTATCCGGATTTTGCCATTTTAGCGTGTCCAAAATGTGTGTACAGCTAATAGCTATGGTTCCAATTATGATTCCTTGTACAAAAAACTAACTTCAAGCAAGAAAGAAGCAAAGAAACGTTGCGCAAGATGATTGCGTGACAGCAGCTGAACACGTATTCGAAGCAAGATTGTCTGCGTTGACAAAAAGGATGTTAATGACTTCCTTGAATTTGACTTCTGTTTCATAGAAATTGTTTCAAACATTCCATAAACTAGAAATACGTGTCTCGCAGAACCTCGCGAAGCTCGGGGGAGGATGCACTGCAAAATTTTAGCGATGTGGGAGAGATGGAATTTCTGATTTGACTGGAGAGGTTGGGTTGCATGCCGGTAATGGCCCTGAAATTTAAAGTTGAGACATTCTCGGCTGTTTGAAGTCTTTGTAATCGATGCTGTAGTTGTTTCTTAGTTGCTCGATCGCGCTGAATTTCAAGTCGCCGTTCTCGCTCCAGCGGAGTTTCGGTGGTTAATCTTCTCCGGAAAGGATTTCCAGCCACCTGTTGAATCCAGCGTTGTTGTGTTTGCTGTTCTTTCTCATTTGCATCAGAAATTGGTCGTGTTTCACCGAGATTAAACGCTTTTTCACAGACAGCCCGGCCGCCATTCGCCACCATGAATAAACATGAGCGCGCGCCGCGATTTTTGTTGCCAGGCAACTGCACGACATCTTCAGTATATATATATATATATATATATATAAATATATTTTTCGCTCGATTTGGCGCGGCTCAGCTCCCGAGACCCGAGCACCCGAGCGGCCTTCGGCCGTCAAATTTATTAACCTCGCTACGCTCGGGCCTTCGGCCCTCGCTTCGCGAGGAATGAGTCCCATAATCTTCTGACTTAACAGTAAGCAGTATAAACGGCTGGTATCTTGTCCACAATTCAACAGACACACTGTTGATGTCCAGTCTGTCTGTTGACCTTTGCAAATTTGTGAAATAATAGGTCACGTTTCCTCTGGTTTTCACCAGTCCTGTAGCTGAGTTTCAGTTCCGCCGACTCTTGGTGATTCGTCAAATGATGTTATGGTACCATAGCAAAGAATGGTAGAAAATTTTAAATATTTACTGAGCTGTATAACAACTGCTAGTATCATTCCAAGAAATAAAAACTTAGTAACCTGGCTTGACAGACCACCGGAAACAAAATTGTCACCAGGAGCAATTCAGTTTTGAGTGATAAAAAATACAATTTCAGTTATAAGTCCCATATATATTTCTTTTCTTTTCGTTGTTTCCTAATGAAGCTAATAAATTGATTAATAAAGTTTGTACTTCTAATGGAAAAATATGTGGTAATTCCTCATCACTATACCGGCAGAGATGCCAACCTCTGGAGATTAAAAATAGGGAGTTTTTTTCTGGGGGTGAAATTCCACCATCAACTGTTTTAACCTGAAAAATGTATAATCACTTTTGAACGATAACGTTTTGTAAGGGTTGTTGACTGAACAACTTATTCAGCATTTGTCGAAATTGTCAACGTACGCTGTGAAACAAATTAGAGGTTAAATAAACATGCTACATCATCATGCGATTGTGCTACCAATTGTACTTCAATTTTACACAAAACGTTAATTCCCAGTTTGGAACTATTTTGAAATGGCTTCCAAAGCCATCAAATTTCTTGTTCCCACGGTGAAACTTACATCCTTCTCAGTTGCAAGTAATTGAATTACCACATATTTTTCCATTAGAAGTACAAACTTAATTAATCAATTTATTAGCTTAATTGGGAAACAAAGAAGAAAAATAAATATATATGGGACTTAAACTGAAATTCTATTTTTTAGCACTCAAACCTGAATGGCTCCTGGTGACAATTCCGTTTCCGGTGGTCTATCAAGCCAGGTTACTAAGTTTTTATTTCTTGGAATGATACTAGCAGTTTTGAATTGGTAATAGTTTTACAGCTCAGTAAATATTTAAAATTTTCTACCATTCTTTGCTATGGTACCATAGCATCATTTGACGAATCACCAAGAGTCGGCGGAACTGAAACTCAGCTACAGGACTGATGAAAACCAGAGGAAACGTGACCTATTATTTCACAAATTTGCAAAGGTCAACAGACAGACTGGACATCAACAGTGTTCTGTCTGTTGAATTGCGGGCAACAGATACCAGCCGTTTATACTGCTTACTGTTAAGTCAGAAGATTATGAGACTCATTTATGGAATGTTTGAAACAATTTCTATGAAACAGAAGTCAAATTCAAGGAAGTCATTAACATCCTTTTCGTCAACGCGGACAATCTTGCTTCGAATACTACGTGTTCAGCTGCTGTCACGCAATCATCTTGCGCAACGTTTCTTTGCTTCTTTCTTGCTTGAAGTTAGTTTTTTGTACAAGGAATCATAATTGGAACCATAGCTATTAGCTGTACACACATTTTGGACACGCTAAAATGGCAAAGTCCGGATAATTCGATCGACAGCATCAAGAAAGTCATGGTGACTGTAATTAACCCTGGTGAGCCAAAATCCACGGAAGCGATAAAAACAGCGAACTGAAAAGAGATTTAAATTCAGTGTACCAATTTCAACTCTGACTTAAGATATCTTCCTATGTATGGTGAGTAACATGCAAGTTGTTTTATTTTTATATTTTCCCGGACCCCTGAGAAACGGGCTTTTTAAAATGGGTAGTTTTTCGAGTTTTGAAAATGTCGCGAAGTGTGCATTCTTTCTTTGCCCACAAAACGTGTCGGAGGTACAGTGAACATTGTTTGACATACCCATTAAAATTGCCAAAGGGCATGTGTTATATTGATGTGAAATTGTATCTATTGCTTGAATATATCGAGAGATACAGACTGCTAAAGTTGACCTAAAATCACAGTTTCATTATGCTGCTGAGGGCATTTTTTTGAGGGGGTGGTCTGTTCTCAATCAACAAATGAATGTTACCATGGTAACTAGTTGGGTAAGTGCTACATCCAACATAAATATGGTGAAGATCGGCCGACCCCCTTCTTCCAACATTTTTCAGCTTTGCCTGGTTTTCTCAGACATACACTCTTAACACGTTTAAAGGCGTACGTTTTGAAAGCATACCAACTATATCAACTGTTTTTATCAACTGTCCAACTAAATTAATGTTTAAATGACAAGAGAGATCAGATCCCCGATTGATAAAAATTTACGCAAAATGTCAATGACACCATCTGGTGTCCATATTAGCCAGACTTGTTTGCAGTTACCCCTTTTGCCTGAACCTGCTTGGAACTTTAATCGTCCCTGAAGGGCAGCATGATTGCTATCCCACTCCGAAGAAGCACTGACCTGTGCATCAGAGATCGCACCGTTTTCCAGGGCGAAAGCATTTTTACATTCTAAAAATCACCACAAGTACGATGTTAATGTGGCTGACGTGGAACGTGTTTGCCTTGTTTCTATTCTAGAAAGAAGTGCATTTGTCCCTCACAGAAAACATATAAATTGAAACAAACAACCTCTAGACTCACTTCCTTTAAAAAATAGAAAAAAACCTTAAGTACCTTCACAGCCAAAGATTTCCACCCTCATGGATATGTGACCGTACCATGCTGTTGGGCGAAAACGGATGTAACGTGCCGTGATTGGATTGACGAGTGTGTGGCTAACAACCGTGTCCTGGTCTGCGTTCCCAGCAAATTCCTAAATCACAAAGACACAAAAATGTGTTAGAAAATCTATAAGGCATAGGTCAGGTTGTGATTGTAAGAATGGTAGTGACTCCAATGCTTTGTGCCATATCTTCACACTCTTTTGTGTTATTTACAGAAATGCATAGGCTTAGAAAAGTAAAAAGAATTGAAATTTGTCCTTTCATGTTTATGGGTAAGCTTTGTTGCAGTTTAGCTTCACAAAAGTGTTGTGGGTACTGGATAGCTCCCGGTTGAGGTGACGTCCGGTCACGTACACGTGCCGCCACAATTGTTTCGAGCGTTCATGTTCGCGTTCATTTTTTCGAATAGTCTTAAACAGATATTCAAGTATATTACACTACCCTGCATTACAGCTTGAGCTCCTGACAAAAGACGTTGGAAATGCATTCCTCCAGAATACGAGGCTAAACCTGCACTTAATATTATTGTGGTATTTTAAGGATAGGTCTACTGAGTCCTGGTATAGAAAAAAGAGATTTAAAGCAAAGAAAAGAAGAAAAGCGGTTACATCACCCTCGAGAAAGTCAAGGATGAGTCGAGCAAGTGAATAGATACTTCCAGTTTCCATGGCAGTGGCTAAAAGGAAGAATAACTTGCCCTTGCTCCAGTGAAGTATTACGTGAGCGGGAATTAAAGCACAAAATTACCGACCTACAATATACGAAGGACTTAATTGAGGCTGAGAAGGAAGAGGAGAGAGCAGCAGTTAGCATTAATTATTATGAAGGTATTGAGGAACAAACTAGTGGTGTTGAGGAAACCAATGAGCCTTTCGCAATACGAAATGAGCATCGGAACCAGCACCCAGTCCCATCTCAACATCACTGACTACCAGCACCCAGTCCAATTAACTCAGCAGACCCACCTGGGCATTGCAACAAAGAGGTCACGCCCACCTGGACTTCTTAAGCAAGGTCGTTTACACCTCTTTATTCATAAATGGTGGCCGCGTTATTTATTTCTTCATATCTATTTTACTCAGTCTTAGTGGCCTCGTTAACGTGTGCAAAATTCAAAAGAATGGTTTCTCTAAAATGAGGCAGGTAAGGCTAATAACATGCATATAAAACAATAAATAAATGATCGCCACTATTTAAAAGGTTTATGGCACCAAGGTGTTTGATGCATAAGACTATGTGGTCTCCTGTTCATTCCCAGTCCCTTAGTAGATAACACCATATCTCCCTCCTCTACCAGAAGAAGACTTCAATATCAACATTGCAACATTTCCTTCCTCCCATTGGAGATAACAAGCAAAACCAATTTCAACCAAACGAATAACGTGCGAGAACAACAATGACAGTTTGCAGGCTTCAAGTATTTTCTGTTGCGGATGAGCCTTGGTGAGTTTGGACAGTAAAGGTACGGTTGGGACGGACTTCAAGAATGGTCCCAAGAAGGGACCAGTCAGTGTCAGTGCGAGAGTGGATTGCTACACGGGATCCTGGCTCCAGAGGTGAAAGTACTACAGCATGTTGGTTTCCTCTTTACTCTTGGCATATAAGATTTTCTCTCTTGTGGCAGGTGTAAGATATTCTTCCTTAAGATTCGGAAACCGAGGAAGGAAGTCACGCAGTGTGTGGCCAAGAAACAACTGAGCAGGACTCTTGCGGCAGGAAAGTGGAGTATTGTGGATAGCCAGTATCCCTCTCCAGAATGCATCATTCATTGAGCCACATTTCGTTCGGTGCTTTTTTACATTCTTTACAGCTGCTTCAGCTTTGCCATTTGCTTGAGCATGTGTAGAGGATGAAACGGTGTGTTGAAATCCCCATTCTCTGGCGAAATCGATAAAGGCCTTACAGGTGAATTGGGGGCCACCATCCGAGACAACTTTCATGGGTTTTCCACATCGAGAAAATGCTTTCTTCAGTTCCTTGATAACACCCGCGGCCTTAGTATTCTTCTTTAGATCGTGTTCTTCTTTAGATCAGTAAAGAAGAAGGAATAGTCGGTGGTAACGAGATATTCATTCCCATCAAGACTGTAGATGTCAACACCCGCTTCTCTCAAGGTCTTGTCGGCAATGGTGGCCGTTGAAGCGGTTCCTTGGAATTTACTGGAGAAAGTATCAGACACAGGTGGCAACGTTTCACCATGTCTTGAATTTCCCAATCAACACCAGGCCAGTAGATTGAATCACGGGCACGGCGGCGAGTTTTTTCAATACCTTGATGACCTTTATGCAGAATCGCTAGCTAACGGTGCGTCCATTCATTCAAGAGGATAGGACTACCAGTTGCTAAAGTAACAAGGTGAAGGCTGTGACGGATAGGCCAGAAAGGCTAAGTAATGGATACTGCTTCTTGTAGTGAGTCAGGCCATCCACAGCGGGTATACTCGATAACTTGAGAGAGCACAGGCGTCAGAAACTTCATGAAGTTGCAGGTCGTCAGTTGACTTAGCAAACTGTATCTTCACGGCTGATTCTGCATGCGTTTTACACAGTTCGTCGTCAAGTGATGGCTGATCCACAGGAAGCGAGAAAGAGCATCTGGTATCAAATGATCATTTCCTTTCACCCATTGTGCTGTGAAGGAGAATAGCTAGAGCCTAGGATTCACAACATCTGCAATTCCCTCAGAATTCAATATTGGAATAAGAGGCTGATGAGAGTGAAGTGAAGCAAGCTACAAGAGCCTTAAGTTCTATCATAGCGTAGCGGCTTTCCGCAGGGGTCAAGAAACGCGAACCAGCTTGTACAGGTTTCCAGACATCCTCCACCAGTTGAAGGAGGACGAACCCAAGACCCTAGGCGAGACGCATCAGTAGCAAGAATTGTTTGTCGACGAACACCAAAGTAGGTAAGAATAGGTGTGTAAATGAGGCGAGACTTTGCTTCAGCAAAGGCAAGGTCATGTTCAGGTAGCCACTGGAAGACTACATCCTTTGAAAGAAGAGGGCGGAAGGACACCATGATTTCAGTGAGTTCCTTGGAGAAATTGCCAGGTTGGTTTACCAACCCAAACCATGGGCAAAGATCAGTGAGGTTTCTTGGTCCAGGAAAATCCCTAATGGCCTTCAGTAGGTCAGGGCTAGTCTAGATGAACGTGGACGATGTGAAACCACTGGTTAGCTGAGATAACTGGTTCCTCTGGGCGCCAGGAAATCTTCAGCAATAGACGCGCTTCATCTTCAAAGTTACGTCCACCTGCAGTTTTAACTGAGCCACACTCAAGGTGATAGTGCCATTCAGGAGTTTCAAAGCGAGTGATCTAGTCATAACCATGTTGGCACCGGAATCAACCATGCAGCGCTGGATCCCGTTGTGACTTCCAATAACCAAATCGGCATAGCAGTGAGTGCCAATAGTGGGAATAGCAGAAAGGTTTATGGTCTTGACAGATGCAGTGGGGTTTGGTTGAGATTCGCCATCAGCAGAAATCAATTGGAGGGAAGGATGATTAAAGGATCTACGCTGGGCTGGGCAAGAATCTGACTTGCTCTCTTCATTACAGGGCCGTAGCCAGTATTCCAGTGTTTTGTTTAAACGTAGTCACCATAAAGACCCTAAATAGCTAGGCGGGGAATTTAACCATGGATATTGCCTCAGTCCTTATTTTTTTCTGGCTACGGCCCTGCATTGGGCCGCCCTGTAACAGTCGACTTGGAGTTGTTGGGGTTCATGAGGGAGTTATCCCAATGGCCTTTGTTGTTGCAGGCTTTGCAAATGGAATCTTCTGCAGGGCACACACAGGACGAAATAATGAATTTACTAATCTTTAAGAGAAAATTAAATTTTACTTAAAGGTATCGAAAATCTTTAAGTTGAGACGTAAATACTCTTAAATGTATTAAAGTAAGTAAGTATCTTTAATGTGTTTAAGAACCTTTACGTTATCTTTAATTCAACTTTTCAACAACTTAAAGACCCTTAAAGGCAACTTAAATTGTTCATTACTAGCTTTAATTGTGGTCAAGTAAAGGCTTATTTAAGTAATTTACGGTGCACTTAAAGATAGTCGAAATTGTTCTTTAAGTTTTCTTTAATGAACCTTTACTTGCACTTAAAGTCGTTATTTCGTCCTGTGTATATATATATATATATAGTTGCCTTTCATGCATGATCAGTTTGCGTTACAATATTGCGTTACTTCGTCCGCGAAGTACTGGGCATCAGATTTTAAAGCCGTGACCATGCGCAGAAGCTTCCTCTTTTCGAACGTTATGTACGAATCTGCAAACGTTTCGATCAGAGCTGCGGGCAAACCAAGAGGTTGAATCACGGCTCAGAGGCTGAAATTCGAAAAAATCCACCGTTTGCAGAGTGCCTGGTACATCATCTAAGTACGAGATGGCTTAAAGAGGTGTAATCGGGCCGATGAACCGATCCGAGAGCATAAAAAAAAGACCACTCCGGTGGTGCCAAAACGTTTCAGCCTCGCTCTGCAAACGGTGAAGACACTGCAGCGAGCCAAATGGTACATTTCTGTGAGTTTCGGGTTTAGAATATACGGCAAGCGAAGTTTTAAGCTTTGATTTTTGGTTGGCTGCAGTGTTAATAAAATCCCTCTAAAGACAGAATGTATTGCTTCCCTTCACGATTTGCTCTAAAAATACCCATAATTCATAGCGAGCAAACGTTGTTAGCGGTTAATGACTGACTAGACATGTGACTGTGTTGTTGCTTTAATATTTCGCAAGCAGATCCTGCATCGAAGGAAGCGGAAATAAGAAGAGTTGATCGCCAAGAAAACGTAAGTGGATAATTTCCCTTGCAGGTTTAAAATGAGCACTGCATTGACCAAAGGAGATCAAAATATCGATCAATTGTTATGTTACTAAGACAGAAACGAATTTCGAACGAACACAATTTAGCGTGAACCGCGAGTATACAATCTTAACATGCTTGTCCAGGCATATAATGGTGTCGCCTTCTTTCGAAGCTTTTAACCTTTGAATTCAAACGTTATTTAACTTGTCTTCACGGATAAAAGGTGCTGCATTTTAAAAGCCAGCCGGTCGACGGAATGCTAGTTGGTGCATGATCGCCCTGAAACAAACACGAGGAGAAATATGATGCCCTGAATGCAGTGCGGAAGAAATACGATCTAAAAATACAATCTATGTTATACTATATTAATTCCTTCTTAATTAAACGTACGGAGGGACGTTACTTTCACAACAGTGTTTTCTTTGTTGCGATTTTATCGTAGTTTGATGGTTGTGTCTGAGACAAACTGTTTCCATCATGGTTTCGTTGAATACATGTACAGAAGTCATGTAGTTCATGTCACGCTAGTGTTGGTCACATGTGCTCACAAATGAACGCTCGTTAATGACTCCTACCTTTCAAATTTTAGATAGCTTTATTGAATTTAACTTTGCCTTGTATTCTTGCTTGTGTTAATCTTACATCGCCTTGTAGTGACGGGGCTTTATTTGAGTGGTGAAATTGTACATAGTAAAGTACTATCTGAAACTACATATGATCAATTTACTAAAAAGTTGATTGATCTAAACTTAACCTAACATCAATAGGTCTTATCACGGTTTTTCCAAATTTTTATATTGGCCTCAGATAGCAAAAATCCATCGACACTGCTGTAAAAAGCATCTCAAAATTAGAAAAGTGGCCGAGTATAAAAGTGATACATGTATCTTTTAAAATAGTGGAGAATATGTAGCTCCGCAAATTCGGCAAATTTCACATACGTTTGTATCGCGCAGCCAAATGTCTTGCCAAACGTCTGTGAAATTTGCCATACTCTCCACTATTTTAAAAGATATCGCTTTTTAAAGTGCCTATCACCCCTAGAAAGTTATTTTCAGAATCAACTCTATGTACATTGAATAGTTGAATGTTAAAATATTTCTTGTTTTGAACGTCGCGTTTGTGAGTTATAGAGATTTGAATTTACAAAATGCTAATTAGATGACGTCAACCCGGGAATTTGCCATTATTTCTACACCAATTTACAATGCACAGTTTACAGCTTGAGGATAATTAATTTGATAAATACTAAAAATAAACTGTGGACAGTCAATCGATTCGTAAAAAATATTACTTGGAGGTGAAAACAAGTAGTTGTATAATAAATGATTCCCGGGTTGACGTCATCTAATTAGCATTTTGTAAATTCAAATATCTATAACTCACAAACGCGACGTTCAAAACAAGAAATATTTTACCATTCAACTATTCAATGTACATAGAGTTGATTCTGAAAATAACTTTCTAGGGGTGATAGGCACTTTAGCTCGACCACTTTACTAATTTTGAGATGCTTTTTCCCAGCAGTGTCCATGGATTTTTGTTATCTGAGGGCCGAATATAAAAATTTGGAAACAGATTTATTTCCGTCACAGGTCGATCGACACAGCTGTTTTTCTTCATTAACACGATTTATTCTCTTCTTTTTCAGGTAATGTTAGTATTAGAGAGGCTTGCCTGTAACACTTTTACTATAATGATAGTAAAACTAACTGTGAGGTGAGCCCTTTTACCCAAAGCAAGTGTGAATTCTAACCTTAACTGAATTTTTAGCCCTACCTAGTGTAGCCTTAACCCCTAACTGCAGGGCTAAAAATTAACTCCAGTGCTTGGTGGCCAGTCGGGCCAGTTTCCTTGAGTTTTTAGTGGCCCATCCCAAGAGCATTAACTAAGGAAATAACACAAAAAGGCATATAATGCCCCCAGTGATGCCCTGAGACATTTTTTTTTAACATTTCAGCCATTCATTTGGCAATATAAAATCATTTGAGGTGTTGAAACTGAGCAGGACGCAATAACGATTTTAAGTGCAAGTAAAGGTTCATTAAAGATTAGTAAATGTATTATTTCGTCCATAACGATTTTAAGTGCAAGTAAAGGTTCATTAAAGATTAGTAAATTCATTACTTCGTCCTGTGAACGCGATTAACAGTTCCTTTCGGAAAACATGGAATTTCATGCAGAATTTAAATTTCCTAGCGGCGTCTTCTCGTGTTTCAGAAAGACAGGGACTGTTTTTTGACTTGTTCTGTTTGTAGGTAGAGGCAACTGCTTTGTTAACTTGGGAGGAAAATTGACTTGCCTGAAAATGTTGCAAAGCTTTTTCAAGGGTTAGATCCTTGATACGCAGAAGACTCTTTCGAACATCATTGGACCTCATGCCAGCCACTAATCTTGCAAGAAGAACTCGTTCCCTACATGACATCCTGGTTTCAGACTTGCAACAGTCTGCATACTCGCAATTATTCAAAAGGGACTGTAAATCAGTGTAAAATTCTTCAACAGACCCATTGGACCCTTCAGTTCTGTTGTGAAACTCGTATTCGCTAACAAAGATACATGTGCTATCACATACCTGGGATTGGAAATTAAAGATTTAATGATGGCAGTGACATCTTTGAGTCCTGAGAGATTCATTCTTTTGACAGTGTCATCGCTAAGATATGAACATTTGTAAATAATGCTGGTTGGGTTTCTTGTGAGAGATCAGAGAAACCTGTGATAGTTACTGCAGCGTTCCATCGCTGCTTCCAAATTTGGAATCCGTCCGGAGTAGAGGTGGCAATATCCAGCTGCGGCACTCGTGCGATTTGAAAAGAAATAAATGGGAGATTTGGTGTTGCTGGATTCGTACCGGCCCCATCGGTTCCATCGGTGGGTTTTGGTTTCGGCAGCGTATCTTGTTAAGCGGGTAAAAATCTCGTCAAATAAGTTTGTCCTGACCTGATAAATGAAGACTTTTACGTAGATTGATAGCGATCGGCGTGCAAGTAATGCTGAATTCAAGCAAGAGAGTTCGACGCTATTTATGCTGTCGAATCTGTCGACTACGCCATGTTTGATGCGTAAGACCATGTGGTCTCCTGTAGATAACACCACACAAGGCAAGGAATAAGTAATGAGATTGCACAAGCACTGCTTCAGGACGTTTTCATGCCCAAGGTCGAGTACATGTTGTTAGATTAAAATTCAGTAAAGTATCCTTCCTTTTATATGCATAACCTTGAAACCTGCCTAGAGAAAGACAATCCAAACAAATTCATACGGTTACAGCCTTCTATCGAAAGTTGCGTCTACCTATCAGTTCACAGTACAGTACAATGTTGGAAAGAGAACTTAATGTGAACACTTTGAACACTGCCTCATGTAATACTAAAGGCGCACATTAAAAAGCTGGAGAGGTTACTCCCCTTGAAGCAGGCAGATAGACCGGGCCTACTTAAGTTTGCCAGACACCTAGATGTAGCTGCTAGGACACTTCAGGTATTGTGCCTGAATATGTGGGCGAGGTGAATCATTCAAACACATCAAAGGAACTTAACATGAAGCTGTCATTTCTCACGACAATTTTAATTGTCCATAGTTTAAGAGCGCCTGTCCGTAAAAATCAGACAAATTTGAATTTTTTTGGCAAGTAATAAAAATTCGATTTCTTTCATATTTTTAAGTTAGATAGATTAAGGTATAACAAAAATCACTTGATTCTTTTTTCGGCCAAACATCTTTTTATTTTAAAGAAAAATTCAAAAAACGAAAGTCCGTTAAAATGGCCATTTGAGGTGGAAAATTATTGCACAACTTTGACAGTCTCGCTTACAAAAACAAGTAACGCTACAGCATTTAAAACATGAAAATCATATTTTGCAATCTTTAAATATCTAGCAGAGTGATTTAAAGAATTATTTTGTTGTTCTTTGCTTGCAAAATAATTTTATTTCGAAGACATACATTTTACTTCTTTAAAAGTATCTCGTAAACAAAACAATTTTTCACCATGTGCTAAACCTTCAAACGGATTAAGTTTTTGTTGGTTAATGTTTATAAAGTTGACCTCAAGATTGCCGTAAAAATTTCATTGGGCAAATGATTCAGAGCGACGCGAGAGCATTTCAAAGTTCGTTAAAATTAGAGTTTTTTGACCTTATGAGATTAAATATCAATTTGCGGGTCACACAAACATTTCACTTTCCACCACATGTCTTAACACAAATAAGGTTAAAGTAGCCACATGGAAAAATGTTTTGAAATTTTCTTACCTTATTTGTTGTAGAAGACTTATCCAGAGATCATTTTCTTGCATTTTTTTCACCGTTCATCGTATGTCGTTTAGTTCGATAAACGTCGGACGACAACAACGTATATTAAACGGTCGGGTCAGCCAATCTTTGTTAAACTTTCGACGCTTTTCAGTATCACGGCATCTATTCAAAGGGCTAAGTACTTTTTGGAGCGTTCCTCGGTTTTGTAGTCCGCTAAAAGATTTGAAATGTTACTTTGAAGTACAAACCAAATTAAACATGTCGGACGTTTGCTTTCAGTCTTTTTTCAGTTATGTCACGCAATGCAGTTTTGTTTGCATTTAAGGGGGTAGGGGTGCGTATAAGGCAATTAAATTGAAATACTTTTGCAAGTAAAAAAAAAATAACTGTTTAGAAGTATACTTCAGCACCATTTAATTTTTTTCGTTAATCACTATGTTCTAAAATATATTAATTGGTAGCAATAGCCTTTTGCGAGAACGATTTTTAACTCCTCTCCCCAGTCTTACTTTCCATATGTAATATTCATATTGGATGCTTTTTCCTCGTTTCCTTAATTTACCTTCAGATTACCATACGAGTCGAGGTACTCTACTTGATGGAGCTGCCCTTGAAAGATGGGTATACCAGGGCTTCCTGTGGATAGCATCATGCATGTGATCTCTTTTTCACTATAAATTTCCAGTTGCGGATCCAGCTTGCTCATAAGGAGAGGGGGTGGGAGGGGGAGTGAAAATGGTTCTGAAAAAAGGTTCGGTCCCTCGAGCCATTTTTCTTCGCCAAAAAAGGGATGGAAAGGGGCCGCTTCCCTAGATCCGCCACCGAATTTAATTCGACAACTTTAGTTTACAACTACTTCCTTTACATTTCAAGTAAACAACGCTGCTCGACATAAAATAAGTTCGATCTCATCTTCAGGCCCGGTAAATTTCAAGACAGACTTGTGATTAGAGATGTCCTTTGTGCACGAAAGTAAAGGGACAATTTCCGTTCCACGCTTTCGATCGCAAATTGCATAACCACAAACTCCACAAACAAAGGACTTAAAAGAAGAAGTGCCTTCCATTTTTGTGTAATACCTGAAACTGAACTGAGCGGGTTTCTAATTATATTGCTCCTGCCTAAAAAATACTTAATAGGTTTACTTAGTTTGTAACACCGACAATGGATTAGCCAAACATTAGTCCTATTGAGTCAAATTTTAAATTAACGAAAATGCAACAAATGGTTCTAAATTAAGGCATGACATGAATTTGAAGTAAGGCTGAGAGAGCCCCCCCCCCAACCTCCCCCCCCCCCAACCTCCCCCCCCCCCCTCCTCCATTTATGGTACATATCATCGACGGAAAATTCAAGAGCGAGGTAAATGGTACCACGAACCACAGGTAACCCAAACTCACAGTAAGATTATTGACAAGTAGAAAACATCCAAATAAGTCAAAGAAAACATCAGTTGCGGTGTGTAACCGTTGACAAACGTTTACATCCATCACTAGTTGCATTGTACAAATTTATATATTTTGGGGGCCGTGCATGTGACGAATATTAGACTGATTTTCCCTTTTTCGCATAATGTTTCATGAAAACAGTATATATCCTTATGATAAAACTAAAAAAAAGAAAAACAATTCGAAAAAAGGACAGAAATAGCTAAATACCGCAGTGATCTTAATCGAGTAAAAAGCTAGTGATGCCATTTGCATTTCACACATTTCGTTTTTACTTACTGTGCAACGGCGAATGAATAATCTTTCCGGAGTACAACAATAGATAATGAAGGCGCTTAAATGCGCTAACGTAACTGAAACGTCTATGTATTTTTTTTTCTCCGCCGCAAGAGTTTCAGACATAGATTCGGTGTTTTCAAGCTCTTTAGCCCTACCCCTACCCCTACCCCGCTAAAATGCCGAAGAACAGCTGCATTGCGTGACGACACAAATAACTGCTGTCACGATCACTGCTTAAACGGCCCGACATCTTTGTTCATTCAGTACTTCTCAAGCAGTGATTAGATTTATCTATCCGTGAACTTCAAACCGAAGAACATTCGACAAATGCTATAGCCTTTAAATAAGATGCCATAATGCTGAAATGTGTCGAAAGTTTAACAGAGGTTTGCGTACGACCTTGCATGGCAGTCCGCGGCCGGCGTGCTTCGGACGTTGCAAATTAACAAGACTAAAATACGATGAACAAAGAAGGGATTTATACGCAAAAATGGTCTCTGAATCTGTCTTCTACCGCAAATGAGGTAAGGAAATTTCAATGTTTTTCAATGTGGCTATTTTAATTTTATAATGGGTTAACACAGAAGCAGAAGTTAGAATATTTGTGTGACCCGCAAATTGATTGTTGACCTCGTAGGGTCAAATAACTCTAATTTTGACGAACTTTGAAATGGTCTCGCGTCGCTCTAAATCATTTGCCCAAAGAAATTTTTACGGCAATGTTGAGATCATCTTTATAAAAATTAACCAACAGAAACTTAATCCGTTTGAAGGTTTAGCACATGGTGAAAAATTGTTTTGTTTACGAGGTACTTTTAAAGAAGTAAAATGTATGTCTTCGAAATAAAATTATTTTGCACGCAAAGAACAACATAATAATTCCCTAAATAACTCTTCTAGATATCTAAAGATTGCAAAATACGATTTTCATGTTTTAAATGCCGTAGCGCTATTTGTTTTTGTAAGCGAGACTGTCAAAGTTGTGCAATAATTTTCAGCCTTAAATGGCGATTTTAACGGAATTTCGTTTTCTGCATTTTTCTTTAAAATAAAAAGATATTTGGCCGAAAAAGGTATCCAGTGATTTTTGTTATGCCTTAATCTATCTGACATTAAAATATCAAAAGAATCCAATTTTATTACTTGCCGCGATATGTTTGATTTTTACAGACAGGCGCTCTTAATAGTTTTCATGTAGTTTTCCATAGTTTTCATGTACATAGTTTAATTAGCATATATTGGTTTAGTAGTATACACGACCCCACAAGCTTTTTAGCTTTAATTCTTATCGTGTTAAAATAAAGGTTTTATGTTATGTTATGTTATGTTATGTTACGTTACGTTACGTTACGTTACGTTACGTTACGTTACGTTATGTTATGTTATGTTATGTTATGTTATGTTATGTTATGTTATGTTATGTTATTGTCCACTTAAAAGTGGACTGAACAAGCAGGAAGAATTATCGGTTGAGGTCAAAAATTGAGATTTTCTAAAGTAGTTTGCGAAGGAAAGAGCAACACTCATAAACAATGAGTTTGGAGATATTCTAAACTCCAGCACTTCAAGAGAAAGATGAGAGCAGAAAGGAACGGAGAAAAATCAAATCACTAACTGTAGATGTTTATGGCCATCGAAGACATTCAAGGACAACAGACTGGGCTAAGCCGACCTGTGACTACGGCTTTAAACCTTATCTTATCAAGATGGGAAGAAAATTGTCCAAGAAAATGGCATACATGCATCAAATGTCTGCATAGTAGGCAGTATGTAAAGGAACAAGAAGTGTTAGGAAATCTGTTTGGTATAGATTTCTAGGCTTTGTGTAATATCTTCACTCTCCCTTTTCGTTATTAACAGAAATGGGCAGATTTAGAAAAAAAGAAAGGATTGAAATGTTTTCATTAGTGTTTATGTGTAAGCTTGATTGGAGTTTAATTTCACAAAAGTGGTCTAATTTGATAGCCACCTATTAGTGAAGCGATCAGCAGAGACGAAAACTGATAACTTATCAAGGGTCCTCAGCGTGTATAACAGAGTTTTCTCCTTAAAACTAATGAGCATTTGAAGTATATAAAAACAATTGCCTTGTGCGCCTTTCCTGGAAAGAAGGCCCATCTTACCTTTTCTCCTTGCTCCATGTAGTTGTAAAAATTTACACCGTCGACACTGTACTGCACCTTGTACTTGGTAACCCACTGGGAGTGGCCATTTCTCCCCTGCGTTGCCAGAGCAGTTACTTTAGTGTTCTCATTCAGCAAATCAATCTGGAGCCATTGATTAACATCATTTGTCTTAGCGGACCATGCTCCCATTTTGCCGGAACCTGCTTGGAAGTTTAATCGTCCCTGGATGGCAGCGTGATTGCTATCCCACTCTGAAGAGGCACTGATTTGTGCATCAGAGATCGCGCCGTTTTCCATGCCGAGGGCACCATTACATCCTTTGATTCGACATAAAAATAATTTTCAAGTTAAAACACGTTCAAAGGCGTACGTATTGAAAGCATACTAACTAATCAACTGCTTTTTTTAACTGTCCAACCGACTAAATGTTTTTAGGGGAGGGCGTTTTATCATTTTCATTAGAGAGTTTTTTTGGCATTCTTAGGTTTATGGAGAAGAGATGGGAGATGTTGTTGGAAATTCTTTGGAATGTTGTTCATGGAAAACCAGCCCCTCCTTTGATGATCCGGGAATTGGAAGAATTCTTTCACTTATGTGAACGGCGAGTCAAATAGGTCTCCAAGTTGCTAAGTTGCTAAACATGCGCTCACTTGGTAAAACCGGGAGATAGTCCCTAGTACATAAACGCTTTAACGCTTATTTAGCTTCGTAGCGTGTATTACTTACCAACACTTTGGCATTCTATTACGGTAAAATACATCAACAGCAAATATACAACTGTGAAGAAAATCATTTTCACCTGCACAGAAAAAGGCAGTTTATGTTTAGTGATTTCACAGAAAATTGTTGTAAGAAATGGTTTTACCAAACTAAAGCCGAATCAGGGGAACATTTCGTCTGTGGAAACTAGAATTGGCACTTTTTGGTAATTCGTTTTCTCATGGTCATGTCATCGATGATAATTTAAGGGATAACAAAATGAAAACGCGTAAAAAGCTTAGCTAACGTTCAAAGAAGTTCTTTTTAGGAACGTTTTGTTTCAATGAAACAATAAACTTTACAAGAACTCGAAGAGTAGTGAAACCGAGCTTTAAACACGAAGTTCCGGTGTAAAAGGAGCCTTGCCATTCTCACCTCTAGTCGTCAATCAACCACTGAAGCATTAACAACTGACAAAACACATGCGTCATTACTAAGACCATTGCTAACACAATTTGGAAAAACTTGATGAAAATTATATCACAAGTCTATATGAACTTCCATTTCTTTTTTTGCTTAGGTAAAATCTTGGTTTAATTATATTTTTGAAGCAAATAATATTAAATGGCGCTCAAGTTAACCTTAATTATGGAAAGCCGTTACCGCCAAAAGGACATCAACTTAAAAATTTTGGTTGAAACAGATTTTAGTATCATTGAGTTACAAAATCATATGTTCAGTTTGGAAAAGTATGGTTGACTTTTGAAAAGCTATGGTCGAGTTGTTTTAGGAACGTTTCAGTTCTCTCTATCGAGTTTTTCAATTCTCGCTAGCGAGGTTTTCAATTCTCGCTAGCGAGTTTTTCAATTCTCGCTAGCGAGTTTTCCAATTCTCGCAAGCGAGTTTTCCAATTCTCACTAGCGAGTTTTCCAATTCTCGCAAGCGAGTTTTCCAATTCTCACTAGCGAGTTTTTCAATTCTCGCTAGCAAGTTTTTCAATTCTCGCTAGCGAGTTTTCAAATTCTCGCTTGCGAGTTTTCCAATTCTCGCTAGCGAGTTTTTCAATTCTCGCTAGCGAGTTTTTCAATTCTCGCTACCGAGTTTTTCAATTCTCGCTACCGAGTTTTCCAATTCTCGCTACCGAGTTTTTCAATTCTCGCTAGCGAGTTTTTCAATTCTCGCTAGCGAGTTTTTCAATTCTCGCTAGCGAGTTTTTTCAATTCTCGCTAGCGAGTTTTTCAATTCTCGCTAGCGAGTTTTCCAATTCTCGCTAGCGAGTTTTCCAATTCTCGCTTGCGAGTTTTCCAATTCTCGCTAGCGAGTTTTTCAATTCTCGCTACCGAGTTTTTCAATTCTCGCTACCGAGTTTTTCAATTCTCGCTAGCGAGTTTTCCAATTCTCGCTAGCGAGTTTTCCAATTCTCGCTAGCGAGTTTTCCAATTCTCGCTAGCGAGTTTTTCAATTCTCGCTAGCGAGTTTTTCAATTCTCGCTAGCGAGTTTTTTAATTCTCGCTAGCGAGTTTTCCAGTTTTTAACCTCGTTCCCAGTATCTCTCTTTTTTCAATATGGCAGCAGGGCCAAAATGCTCTGCTATTGACTGACGAACTTGAGAGTTATTTTATTGGTTTTAGTAATATTTTAAGACAATTAGAGTCTTGTCCTGACAGCCTTGTGACTGAATACTTGGAAAGAAAACTAGAAGATTATGTTTCCATTTTGTTTGGGATGATTTGCCAGTTGGAAATCGGTGAAAGTACAGAGCATCGAAACAATGTTCTCACACTCCTGAAACTGCTGAAACGGCCGGCCGGACCTCTCAATTCGTAAATATTGTGCCATTATTTGTCATAACTGGTCGGATGGACTTGTAGGAATGATGGACTTGTAAGAACAAGTCTTCAAAAAGTCTTCAAAAAGCCGCATTCTAATGACAAACTGACCGGTCCAGCCCACCAGTCCTGTCAAATGGTAAGCGCCCTTAGACTCTATCGGTGAACTGGATATGTGTGTCCTGCATTGTTTTCCTGCCTTAGATAGCCCAGTCCTTACGAGCAGAATTTATACTACAGTGGAACTACAATGGAATCAGGACAGTTGGACATAGCTCTCCACTAGCCCTATGGAGCTATGGTATAGTTTCTCTGAATGCAAGTGGAGACCTTCATAGCTTAATAGTATTTAATATTTAATACGAGGTCCCCTGTGAAGACAGGTCAGATGGTGTCATTGTTGTTCGACATTGTTCCCCCAAATCAGTTTCAACTCACAGATGATACCAGTGGGTCCAGTAGTCTTTGCAGACATGTCAAACTTTTCATATGATAATTCATACAGCACTTTTTGAAGTGTGAGGAGGTCGGACTGCGTACCGCGGTAGCAGTTGTGATTTATGCCGTTGAAAATGGACCGGGTAATTTCTGCAATTTAGCCCCAACAGGCAAATTATCCCAAACAAACTAGAAACATAAGGTTTCCTTTCCAAGTATTCAGTCACAAGGTTGTCAGCACAAGACTCTAATTGTTGTAAACGATCATTAAAACCAATAAAATAACTCTCAAGTTCGTCATCAATACTGAATAGCAGAGCTTTTGACGCCAGGAGTGATATTGGCCTTCTGCCGCCATATTTAAAAAAGAGAGATCCTGGGAACGAGGTTAAAAACTGGAAAACTCGCTAGCGAGAATTGAAAAACTCGCTAGCGAGAATTGAAAAACTCGCTAGCGAGAATCGAAAAACTCGCTAGCGAGAAGGCGTAAAACTCGCTAGCGAGAATTGGAAAACTCGCTAGCGAGAATTGAAAAACTCGCTAGCGAGAATTGGAAAACTCGCTAGCGAGAATTGAAAAACTCGCTAGCGAGAAGGCGTAAAACTCGCTAGCGAGAATTGGAAAACTCGCTAGCGAGAATTGAAAAACTCGCTAGCGAGAATTGAAAAACTAGATAGCGAGAACTGAAACGTTCCTAAAACAACTCGACCATAGCTTTCCAAAAGTCAACCATACTTCAAACTGAACATATAATTTTGTAACTCAATGATACTAAAATCTGTTTCATCCAAAATTTTCAAGTTGATATCCTTTTGGCAGTAACGGCTTTCCATACTTAATTTGCATTTCACACCTATGAAATGGGGGAGGAGCTAAGCCTTTTATACCGGAACTTCGTGTTTAAGGGACTGGATTTTCATCTGGTTTACTATCAAAATATCTAACAAGAACCTCATACAAACAATGTGTTACTGTTAGCTAGCTAACTAATGCCCCATTCACACCAACGGTTAAACATGTTTAAATGTTGTTTAGTTTAACTAGGTTTTTAGCCTCTATCTTGAAAAGTTTTATATATGACTCAAACTACCTGGAATGGTAATAAAGTCAATAAAGTTTCTTTTAGTAAAGATTTCACTCCAAATATTACCGGAGGTTATAGGAGATATGTTTCTAGACCTGTTTTAACTAAACAACATTTAAACATGTTTAAGCGTTGGTGTGAATGGGGTATAAGAATATATGTAAGTTATTTTGCTCACTGAGCAATGAAAGTAATTATAAATTAAATAATAACCATAAAGTTTCAAATACGGTGAAAATAGAGACGAATTGTAGCAACACGAACACATCATGCCTGTCGTATCTATTTATTACTTTCAAGACTCTTCGTTGACCAACCCGGCCGATTTATCACCCCCCGGGGGGGGTATTCCCTATAATGGGCTATACGGGGATGCTCCGCCCGAAAGGGGTACCTTTTTGAGACTGGAGGTATATGAAAGGGTCGGGATTTCACGAGTTGAAGTATATGAAAGGGTAGGGATTTCACGAAGAATAGGAAAGGGTAGCGAAAACACGAGTTGAAGTATGAAAACGTAGGGAAAACTGTGATTTAAGTATTATAAAAAGCGCCTTTCAAAATATATTGAACAGACGCACGTAAAGGCTATATGAAAGGGGTAACTTTTCTTTCAAAAACGGTATATGAAAGGGTAAGGGTTTGGACCTCGGGGCGGAGCATAAATTTTGTTGAGTAACCCCCCCCCCCCCCCCCCCCCAGGTTATTACCCTCTTACAAGAATCTCGTCTCCCACGTAATCTACGCAACTCTTCATGCTCACTTGTAATTATTCCAACTGCGAAATCTGTGTCATACGACCAACGCGCTTTCGCTTACTTTGCACATGCGTTGTGAAAACCTCTCCGAACAATTTGAAAACTGCTGTTTCTTCGTCATCTTTTAAAACAGGCCTTAAAACATTTCTAATTAGGAAAGTTATTGAGTCATGATTTACCTATTCTATATGTTTTTACTCCATATGTATAGGTTTTTTTTCTTCGGACGTTGAGCTTTTTCAACGGGGTAATAATAACATAACAAGCAAAGCGATTTGAAACCAACAGTTATCTTCACGACTTTGTTAATAGATTAATCATAACTATTACAATTTCCTCAATTGTGCTTGGTTCATAAACCTATGTATATTCCTCTAATTCACTTGCAATGTTGTATTCGGACAGTTTGATGTAATCGGACAATGTAATCGGACAGTTTCATGAGCCAATCACATTTAAAACTTAAGGCCACATGAACCACTGATCACATAATTTAAAACAATCGCTAAGGCAATCGTTTTTCTGAATATTTCAATGCCAGTTTTGCAGTGATAAAATCGTATTTACGCTTTGCATAGATAAAAAGCCTTTCTTCAAATTATTCTCTGGAATATCTTCTCATGTTTTTATGCTTATTTGTTCTCGGAAACTGTAATGGTTGTATATGATTAATTGATAGAGCGCTTTTCAATTGGGTGTCAAAAGTAATTTCGCAATTGCTTTGGTTTTGCATTGCTACGCTTTGTGATTGGCTAAAAAATCTCGCGCCACTTTATTAACCAATCAAAAGTAAAACCAAATCCAATCGTGACTTGCTTGCACGCGTTTTCCCGCGCTTGGCGCCGGCTACATGTATTTGGTTCGAGTTCTGATTGGTTTATCGGATTGTATGCAAGTTCTGTGATTGGTCAGAGAAATTACTTTGGTTTTGGTTTTACGACACTCAATTGAAAACCGCTCTAATAGGACTTTGTGTCGTCCAATTCTGTCTGTAATCATACTCGTGATTAATACTCCTAACTTCGCTTCCACGAAGCCCTTTTAGACATGTGATACGTGCGCTATATAAGTCCTTTTCTTTTTTATTACCATTCTTTATCTGTTTTATCAATGTAAGTTTTAGGGGAGAAAACTAACAAACGCTATAGAAGTAACGAATATTACAATGTCATACCTTTAACTTATAACATTTCAAATCGGGGGTGGTGGCAGTATGGTCAAACCAGAACTATAACTAGCCAGATACAGTAGTCTATAAACTGAGTTGTCATGTCCCTTTGCAATGAATTGGTGACAAACTACTGCCATTTAGCCAAAAAGATATAACGGCGTTAATCATAACCTAACAAACAAAGTCAATGAAGATTTTTGGCAGAATATTAAGTAAGGATCTTTGACTAGAGGTAACGAACATTCATGAAAATTTCGTACTTTTAACTTGCTTTCCAATTGATGACTATCTAACAGGCGTAAGCGAAGCCATAGATATTGCTTATTGAATATATTGCAGAGATAAAAAAAATTATCAGCTGAATAAATATTCATTTTTTTCAGCTTGAATTAAAAAAGGAAACATATTTATTTCCCGAGCGTTGAAAATGGATACCCACTCACGAATAATAAGTCCTCCAAGATATAATACTTTTTTTTTTCAGGAAAGCTTTCCTATAATTATTTGTGCTGTATACTGATGATGATGAAAACACGAAGCGAGTTCCTCAATTTTAGAGTTAACACGTGACCGAAATCAGATAAAGAAAAGAAGCTGAGAATATTATTGGAAGCCAATGCTCAAAATTGGTCCGCTTTCAATCTCTATAGCAAATCCTATCATTGTGCCTAAAACAAACACAAAACTTTAATCCCAGAGAGAGTGAGAGCCATATTTCACACGCAAAGTGTGACTGATAGCTAAATGGTGAAAAGAAACACATTGTACTTGTATATGCCTTTTCTTGGATATTTATTCTGACACATGAAAGTCACGAAAAGTTCACGCTCAAAACGGTTCCCCTTCAGTGGGTGTTTCTTGGTGTTGTTGGTTAGCTATTGTGTTGTGGTGTGGGTATTGTTTACTTTCTTTTGAATCTTTTATTTTACGTCATTTGGTGATCGCAACACCAAGAAACTGCCCCTTCTGCTCATTCTCTATAACTTATTATAACATTGTGACTAATTTACAGCAAAAACCTGATTGAAATTTGAAACGTACTTATAACATTTTAAAGTAATTTTAATTCGACGTAACATGTAGTAGCAATGATGTCAGAAACAAAATGTTGTTAAAAGAAAACGCAGGCCAAGAAAGATTGCATAAAAAGGCATTTTGAAGTGGGAAATATGTTTTGTTAAATGCTAGACGTACATGCTTTTACTCATGGATCTAAACAGAGGTTGCCCAAAACAGGTGTACCATAAATTGCAAGCTTATTATTTAGGATTTGCTGGCAAATAACAAATCAGTTACTATTAGAGTGCTTTTATGTAACCCGTGGGATAGATTAAAGAGCAATACATCTTATCATTTCCTACATGATTTATTTATTTTAGTGTAATAGACACTGAATATTTAGCGAAGCTGATAATCTTTTTTCTGTTACTCGTGTATTTATTTCTTGGAGATCTCTCTGGCATTGCCGTTTTCCTTACGAAGAAAGAGGTTGAAAGTCCATTCTTTGGCGATACGCTGTTTTTAAAGTCATCGTCATCAATCGGCCGCAAAGCAGGCGATCATATAAATTTGTTTCACAGGTGTGGCGTTGCGGTGAAATCCCAACTATTAAACCAATCAGATACACAGATACAGTACTCTATAAACTTAGTTGTTATTTCTCTTTGCAATAAATTGGTGACAAAGATATAACGGGGTAATTGATAACACATTCTTTGCACTGCTTTGATGATAATTTTTTTTAGAATAAGGTAGATTTGGGGAGAATATTTAACCAAAACATTACAATGTCATACCTATTACTTGCTTTCCAATTGATACACAGCACCCCGAGGATCTTACAGCGAACAAAATAATATGGTATTGGGCTTATGCCAAGTCATACATTTTCCCTATTGGAAAGATTGAAACAACCAGCTAAATAAGTATTTTATTTGTTTAGCTTTAAATCATAGTAAGCAAAATTTAACGCCCGAGCGTTGAAAATAAGTAATTAATCGTGAATTAATTTCATTCAAGGTAGAATGTCAATTGTATTGTTTTGAAGGAAAGCTTTTCTAGAATTATTTGTGTTATGTAAGGTCGTGAAAAGACAAAGAATATTCCTCAATTTTAGAGGCTGAGAAGCTGAGAATATCATTGACGACCAATGCCCAAAGCTGTTCGGCTCTTCAATTTCTATCACAAATCATATCACTGTGGTTAATGTACAGCCAAAGTCTTGCAATAATTAACAAAAAATCATAACAATAACGTCCTCGGCCCCTGTTACCAAATGTTGCTTAGTTGTGGTAAATCCCAGAGCGAGTAAGAGGAGCTAATAGGCATATTGCACACGCAAAGTGTGACTGATAGCGAAATGGTGAAAAAAGAGGGATTTATATGTTTTCTGTTGGATATTCATACTGACACAAGAATGTCATGAAAAGTTGACGCTCAAAACTGTTCGGCTTTCATTCTCTATAACTTAATATATTTTATACAAAAAACTTTCCGTAATATTAATTCGACGTAACATGTTGCGTTATCGGCTCCTGTGGTTAGAAATCCCTGATAGAGTAAGAAACATACGTGTGACTGACTAATATCCAAATGGTAAAAACATTGTATCTATAAGTAGTTTCCCTTGGATATCTTCCCATCCTCACACAATTAAGCAATAATTTTAACGAATTGAATAATTGCGTCATTTGATTTACATACTAGACAATTCGAGTCCATATCAGTTAAAAGTCTCGTGAATATTGAGTGTTATATAAATTGCGAAGCCCTTCAAGCGCGAGAAAGATTTTGGCAAAATTAAGACGTACATCTACACTGTACTTGGGATTTCAGAGTGAAACTAATAGCTAGAAAAAAGGAAAAAACACAGAATGGTTTTCTGGGCTCTGTTTCTCATTTCTTAGGCTGTAGCTCTTTAGGAAAACCTTTTCTATCCTTGGACGAATTTAAATACAAAACATTGGACAGAAAGTTAATCTTGAGTAATAGCAATACTTAAGATGTCATAATAAAACGCAAGTCAAGAAAAATTACATAAAAAGCATTTTGGAGTGGGAAAGATTATTACCTAGCAATTGTTGACATGCATTTTTTTAAGTTGTAATAGAGTGATTTCAGTTGTGCCATGAAATTCATTATACTGCGTTAAGAGTAATTCATCTTATAATTCCCTGCATCTTGTGTTCGTTTCAGTCTTAAAGTCACTTACTATAACATTTTCATTCATGGTTATTTATTCTTTAACGGGTAATTTTCCAAGACTTACGGTAATTATTTTTATGAAAAATATTTTTTTGTTATCTATATAAATTTACGAGTGCTACTAAGTTCGGGTCAAAGCCCCTGTTTTAATGAATTTGTTTTGAGAACAGCAGTTTTATTTGTGTGTTGCGGAAATTCCTATTATTATAGACAATTTTTAGTTGCGATTTTAGTAGCGGTTTCAAATGCTGATTTCTAAGCGATATGATAACGATTTTGAAATGTTGTTTTATTATAACATATTTACGTTTAATCACGTTATCTCCTTCAGAGAAGTTGTTTTGAATAGTGTCAGCTCCTTTTTCAACCCATGGACGTATTTTAATAATCTTTTAATCAACATCTTCCTGGTGTCATTTCCAATATTTTCAACATTTTTTAGCACTTTTCGACAAGCACGTGTTTGGCACAGTCCCTCTGTCCACCATCCGTCGGGTCGGTCAAGGCAGCTTTTCAGTCATTATCCAACCAAGTGAAACTCGCAGATAATGCTTATCTAAATTGAAATAGTACTGGATCTATTACTCTTTACGCCGAACAGTTTTTCAATTATAGGCAAAACAATATAATTTTCATTCTACATTGGAGGACTTATTATTCATGAGCGATTATCCACTTTTCACACTCGGGAAGTAAATGTGTTTACTAAACATAGTAATGATTCATTTATTCAGTTAGCTTTAGTAAGGCTGAATAATTGAAATACTTATTCAGCTGATTATTTTTCAACCTTGCAATATATTGAATAGGCAATATTTTTGGCTTTGTATACGCCTGTTAGATCCACAGAGCGCTCTATTTATCAATTGCAAAGCAAGTTAAAGGTATGTAATGTTCGTTACTTCTATATCCTTTCAATATTCTCCCAAAATCTTCATTGATAAATTAATTACCAAAGCAGTGGAGATAACAATTAGTTTTAAATGACATTGTTTTTTATGTTATTAACGCCGTTATAACTTTTTTTGCGAAAAGTAGATGTTTGTCACCAATTTATTGCAAAAGAAAAAACAACTCATGTTATAGACTACTAAATCTTTCTGGTTAATGGAACACTGTCCTGTCGAAATGACATCAATTTGCTTACTTGATTTCTATTTAATATCGCCAAATGCCACGAAATATACAACTAAATTGGATAAAAAGATCATATAGTGCAAAAAAGGACTACAATTGCAGACAGAAGTAGTTGGGAACGTTGTGAAAATAAATAGCATCAGTGGTGATTACATCAATGTTCTCTTACATGTAATTTAAAATAAAAATAATTAGTTAATTTTATGAGTCCCCCCAACCCCCCAATTCAATGTTGTGATCTCAGCGAACAATTACGCACTAAACATGTCCCGTTATACACAACATTGTAACAGGGGGAGGGGAGAGAAAGAGAATGATAGTGAAAACTACAATTCTTCCCAACACGTTTGTCTATGATAGTAGTTTGGAGAAAAAGTGCAGGATTACAAGGATGGAAGTAGATTACAGTTTATCAAATTTGATTTCGTGACAGGCGGACAAGAAATCAAAATTGCCAATTTAGTGGAATTTTGAGTTTCCTTAGCCGTTGTTTTGTCTCTTCAGTTCATATCATTTCTTTGTGTTCATCACTTTTGTAGATCTTATCTTCTTATTTCAAGATCATCAAGCCAGCTTTTAAGCTCTACAAAGCAAGCTCCATGCCATTATCATGAAATGAAAACACGATATATTAGCCGGGACACTGTCCCTGTAATAATTCTGAATTCACCGCGCCACCACCCCTGTTACAGTGCGCCTTTAATAAAATAAATTGACTTACAGGATAAGAAAAAAAATAAACAAGTAAATTCCGTACATCTTGCCTCAAAAACGTTCCTACATATTAAATTGTTTTAAGTGTTGTTTTAAAAGATGACAAAGAAGCAGCATTTTTCTTAAATTGTGCGGGAAAGGGTTTCACAACGCAGGTGCAGAGTAAGAGATAGCGCGTTGGTTGGATGAAACAGAGTTCAGAGGCGGAGTAATTAGAGGAGTTAGATTACTAGAGGGTTTGATAAATTGCCCAGGGTAAGTCCATGAAGAGTCTTTAAAGTGATAAGAAGAACTTTGAAGATCGTGTGTGATTAAACCGGTAGCCAGTGAAGAACTCGAACGACAGGCGTGATCATGATGTGTAGGTGTTGCTAAAATTCGTCTTTATTTTCAAAGAAATTGGAAACTTTATGCTTAATAGATTTATAATTACTTATATTACTCAGTAACCAAAATAACTTACATATACATACACATGATTCAACCGGTAGCCCAGTGCAGACCTCGAACGACAGGAGTGATGTGTTCGTGTTGTTTGATTTTAGTAATTAAACGTGCTGAATTAAACGTGGACTGGTTGAAGTTTATCTAATTCCTGTTTGGGCAGAACAAAGAGGACGATGTTGCAGTTATCCAGGCGTGATAACACTCGTGCATTACCTAACAGTTTCAGATCTTCCGTAGTTAGGTATTTGCGAATAATAATGAAATAACCAAGTTTATTTTTATGAGTCAGAGTGGCCGCACTTCAGAAGGTTGAACTTTGAACGTGAGAATCATTTGCTAGTGAGAGCTGCACAAAACAATACGATTAATGAGCGAAAACAATGCCTTTGCACGTGCATTTTACATAATTTTATTCCCTGCAAAACAACATCGTCAAATGATCAAATTATAGGTTTTGTGGAGAACATAAACACACGACGGTTTTCCTTTCTCTATTTGAAATTGAAAAGTCGTCCCTACGACGGTCTACGAATTCATCAGAAAGCCAAAAATTACCGTGTCAGCGAAGATGATTGACAGCTCAGGAAAGTTAACCTGCACTAAACCACCTAGCGAGGTGGTTTGAATAAACCTAACCCGGTTAAAAAATCTATTGTTCTTTAATTAATTTCCATGGCAACCGCTAACACGGTTAAAATTCGGTGAACGCCAAAAATACGCGGCCGCATCAGCAATTTTGTTGAACCAGTTAATTTTAATTAATTAATGGGCCACTTCGAAAAATACCATAATACTCTTCAAAGTGCAGGTTTGGATAGTGCTTGATGTAAGCCGGATTTTTTCAATTTCTTTTGTCTTCAGCACGAACTGCACGTGCTATGCTTCGACTTCTTGGCAATTTGCATACGGTGCTCATTTTTATACGAACACACAATGCTACGTCCTAACATTCCTACATGTACTCTGAATTCCATTGTGCCATTCTAACAAAGGAGACTTGAATAATTACACCCCGGTGAGGCTGAGCCTGCACATAAATGATTATTATGGTATTTTTCGAAGTGGCCTATTGCAAATAACCGCGTTAACTACTCTAGTGCGGCCGCAGCCAATATAAACAATGAATTTATACCGCGCTATTTCCCCACGGTTCAATAGCGCCTTACAATCGGATAGGAATAAAAAGATAAAATAAAGAAAAATTGAAATAATTAATAAACTGTAAGCATGACAGAAAGAATAAAAAATGCTGGTACTACTTATGATTATCGTAAGCTTGTGAAAAAAAAGAGAAGTCTTAAGCTTGCGTTTAAAATCCTTTCATATCAGGCAAGCCCATGTAGAATAATAATTTTATTACAAACCAAACAAATCGCTGACCACTGTCAATGCAAAAAAAAAGACAAAAAAAAGAATGAGAAAAAAGGAGAAAAAATATCGATCACACGACTGAACGAAAAAAGGCGCGGAAAAAATGTTGCCGTATGTCGCAGATTTCCTTGGCAAAGCTGCTCGATATGGACAAACGAACGAGCACAATTTTCAGAAAATATCTTCTAGTAGTTGGTTCTCAAATATGATATATGCTTCATGCTTCTTTGAAAATGTTTCTTAACATTGTTTGAAGCCGATTCCAACCGAAAGATCTCACCATTTAATTACGGCTGTAGAAGCTACAATAAGCAGTGTAGAAATAAGTTATGAACTGGAACGAAGACTCTTGTACAGAGACTAGTTTATGGTATATTATTGACTTAATTCGGACTTGAAATACGTAGCCTAAAGCTCTTTTTGACGAGACAGTAGTAGTAGCAGCAGCAGCAGCAGCAGCAGCAGCAGCAGCAGTAGTAGTACTTTTGATAAGAACGTTTTGTTTGGGAATTTAAGCCAAAATTTAAGCCTTAAAATTTAAAATATGTTGAACCTATTTTAAAAGGACAAAACAAATTAAGATGAGATAGAGTGATTTTACTTAGACAGTGAAACAGTATCTTGCAATTAATCAAACTAAGTCAAAATAGAGCAGTTTTCAATTGAGTGTCGTAAAACCAAAACCAAAGTAATTACTCTGACCAATCACAGCAGCCGTAAACAATCCAATGAACCAATCAGAGCTCGAAGCAATTACATGTCGGCGGCGCCAAGCGCGGGAAAACGCGTGCGAGCAAGTCACGATTGGTTTTGGTTTTACTTCTGATTGGTCGAGAAAGTGGCGCGAGATTTTTTAGCCAATCACAAAGCGTAGCAATGCAAAACCAAAGCAATTGTGTAATTACTTTCGACACTCAATTGAAAACTGCTCTATAGCAACAATCTTCAGTGAAGTCACTAAACATAAACTACCTTTTTCCGTGCAGGTGAAAATGAGTTTTGTCACAGTGGTCTATTTGCTGTTGATGTGTTTTACCGTAGTAGAATGCCAAATTGTTGGTAAGTAATATACGCCGCTGAGAAACTAAATAAAAGTTAGATTTTCTCCTGTCTTTACAAAGTGAGCGAATGTTCAACACCTTTAAGTTGGAGACTTATTCCCCTCGCCGTTTTTATAAATGAAAGAATTCTTCCAATTTCCGGATCGTCAAAGAAAGGCCTAGTTTTTTCAATAAACATCTTTCCATAGAATTTCCAACAATTTCTCCCATCGCTCCCCCATAAACCTGAGATTACCAAAAAACTCTCTACTAAAATAGGATAAGACACTTTCGCCTAATCACTTGAAGAAAAATACTAGATGGTGCCAGTGATAGTTCAGCCAGGAAATTTGATCCCTCTTTTCATTTAAGCGTTAAGTCAGTTGGACTGTTAAAAGGCAGTTGATTAGTTAGTATACTTTCAACACGTACGAAATTAAACGTCTTAAGTTATTTTTATGTCAAATTGAAGGATGTGATGGTCCTCTGGGCATGGAAAACGGTAGGATCTCTGATGCACAAATCAGTGCCTCTTCAGAGTGGGATAGCAATCATGCTGCCATCCAGGGACGATTACACTTCCAAGCAGGTTCCGGCAAAATGGGAGCATGGTCCGCCGTCAAAAATGATGTTAATCAATGGCTACAGATTGATATGGTCGATCCAAACACTAAAATAACTGGTATGGCAACGCAAGGCAGAAATGGTTTCGACCAATGGGTAACCAAATACCTGCTGCAGTACAGTGTCGACGGTGTAAATTTTCTCAACTACAAGGAGAAAGGCGAAGAGGTAAGATGGACCTACTCTCCAGGAATGATGTCCAATTTAAATTACTTTGGTATACTTCAACTGCTCATTAGTTTAAGGACACAACTCTTCTATTCACAGTTAGTAATTTAACATGTTTCTGCCCTTTTGCTATCACAAACGCGGCCAATAAGTCTGTACTGCAACGTTTAATATTAAATATACTGTAATGTAGGGTAATGTTTCTGCCCTGGTGATCAATTTATTACTGAACAGCGTTGCAAGCTGCAGTACAGTGTCGACGGTGTAAATAATTACTACTACACAGAGCAAGGAGAAGAGGTGAAGTGGGCCTCCTTCCCAGTAAAGGCACACAATCTAAACTGCTTTAGCATTCTGCAACTACTCGTTGGCTAGTTTTAAGGACAAAACTCTTCTATTCACACGTAGAAACTTTAATAAATTATCATTTTCCTGCCCTGGGGATCGCTTTATTGACAGCTGGCTATCGAATTAGACCACTTCTGTGAAGTTCAACTCCAAACAAGCTTGCAAATACATACGAGGGAACAAATGTTAATTCCTTGTGTTCTTCTTAGCCTATCAGTTTTTGTAAATAAGACAAAAGAGGGTGAATATATGGCAAAGGCAAAAGCAATGGAGACACAACGTGACTTATACCTTATCGAATTTGTAACACGGTTTGCATTTTGATGATTTAGGAATTTGAAGGGAACTTTGACCAGGACACTGTTGTTCAATATACACTGAATGATCCAATCACGGCACGTTACATCCGTTTTCGCCCAACAGCATGGTACGGTCATATATCCATGAGGGTGGAAATCTTTGGCTGTGAAGGTACTGAAGGTTTTTCTATTCAGTTTTTAAAATAAATAAGTCTAGAGGTAGTTTGTTCCAATTTTTTAGTTTTCGGTAAGGGAGAAATGCACCTCCTTCTAAAATATAAACAAGGCAATTACGTTCCACGTAAACCACATTAACGTCGTGTTTGTGTGATTGTAGTATGTACAAATGCTCTCGGCATGGAAAACGGTGCGATCTCTGATGAACAAATCAGTGCTTCTTCAGAATGGGATAGCAATCATGCTGCCTTCCATGGACGATTAAACTTCCAAGCAGGTTCAGGTAAAATGGGAGCATGGTCCGCTGCAACAAATGATGGTAATCAATGGCTGCAGATTGATATGGTTGATCCAAACATTAAAATAACTGGTGTGGCAACGCAAGGCAGAAATGGCTTCGACCAGTGGGTAACCAATTACCTGCTGCAGTACAGTGTCGACGGTAAAGATTTTCTCAACTACAAGGAGAACGGCAAAGAGGTAAGATGGGCCTCCTCTCCAGGAAAAATGCACAATCTAAATTACTCTGATATACTTCAACGGCTCATTATTTGATAATTAAGGACACAACTGTTCTATTAACACGTAGAACCTTTAATAAGTTATCATGTTTTTCGTCTGGTGATCACTTTATTAATAGCGGGCTATCAAATTCAACCACTTGTGAGTTTCACAAACGTGGCCAATAATTCTGTACCGTAACGCACTGTTCCAAATATTTTGTAATGTGGGGTACTGTAATATAGTCATAATTTAGAACTGTTTTACAGGCTATCCGAAAAATCGAACGTACGTGCACGTGACCGAAACTCACCTCAAACTGAAGCGACCCGGTATTCACAACACTTTTGTGATGTTAAACTCCGATCAAGCTCACAAATAAACACGAACGGACAAAAAGTCTTTCTTAATTCCTCGCCATATCCATTTCTGTAAATAAGAAAAGGGGAGAGTGGAAATATGGCACAAAACTTCAGAGCCACGTTACCATTCTCTTGACCAGAACACAACTTATACCCTATAGATTATTTAACACTGTTGGTATTTTGATGATTTAGGAATTTCCTGGGAACGCAGACCAGGACACGATTGTTTACCATAAACTGATGAATCCATTCAAGGAACGTTACATCCGTTTCGTCCCAGCAGCTTGGCACAATCACATTTCCATGAGGGTAGAAATCTATGGCTGTAGATAGGTACAAGAAGTTTTTCATTTTGTGACTTACTTTGCCTACTGTTCATTCTATTTTTTTATCTCCTAAATCATTTTTTTTGTTTTTGTTTTTCTGTGGTCATCATGATAATTAAATTAATGTGTATCATTTTAATAACAACATCCCCAGAATCCATAGCACCTGAGAAATCTTTTAATAGCGGAGCTCTCGCGGGACAAAGGCCGGCCCGTTGCGTAGCCCCATACTCATAGAACCTATGCCCGCCGTCAGTTGGACAGGACTAGCTCGCGGGCACGTATGACGTCGCAAAACATACCGAATGTCACGTCAGCTGGGAAAACACTTGGATGTTTTGCTGTGCTTACTTAAAGCGGAGAAAACGATTTAAATTAAAGTTGTTATTTCCCTGAATTTTTCGCGGTTTGCTACTCAAGATAGGGATACTAATTATGGGATACTCAGAAGCCGCTTTAGTGGAAAAAGAAGAGCTTTCAGGGATAAAATGTAACGTTTTTATCAATGCGGGGAGATGTTTGTTTTCATTATGGATTTCACAACCAAAGAAGCGGAGATTTAAAGAATTTCCAAGCAAGCGAGGGACTTAAAGGTAAAACAGATTACATTTTTCGATGGGAATTTATGTTGATATCAATCTGTGATTGACTTTTTCTTTGTGTTCTGGTGTAGTTTTGGAGAATTGTTTTTAAAACGTGCTTAACTTCAGTTGTATCGATTTCTGAATTTCATCGAAGGCAGCTCGAACCCGATCCGCCATTAAAGGTACGCGGTTTGCTTTTGAACATAAACTAATGGAGATTTGAATAAAATTTTTCGAAAGAAGATTGTGTTGTCCATTTTTATATGTTTGTTCATTTATTACATAGATTGAAAAGCGATTTTATGTAAACAAAACAAGACTTAGATTTTACAGTTCTATCTTCACTCGCGTCGCCTTATGTAAATATGTTTGTGTATTTTTGCAATTTTGATTTCCAAATCAGTTTCTCGGGCAATTTTTGGCAAGCAGCAACTGTATTTTATTCGAAAAGTAGTCGTACTAGTTATTCTAGACGGACAAAAAGTTGTTTTTGTGAACTTTTGTACGGTCGAAATGTACTGTGCAGACGGTCGCGTAATACTGTTTTTGAGAATTACTAAAATTGAAAAATAGCCCGGTCATCAAACTTGATTCTTGTGCTTCCGACCTTTCACCTTAGTTAAGTTTCACCTTAGTTTAGCTTGTTCATAGAGCGACGCTGTTAGGCTCAGCATATCTATTATATATATATATATATATATATATATATATATCTGTCTGAATTTTGGAAAAGGTACCTGCCATTTTTGTTATGTCACTTACTAAAATACTGTATTAGGAGGGCAAATTGTTCTCAAATTGGACTCGGGTTGCAAACTGTGAGTAAAAACTGAAGATACAAGCAATTGCAAAAAGAGTTAAGACATTGTGTACTGTTGTGCATATTTCAAGGATACATTTTGAGTTTAAAGGGTTAGGGTTAGGATCAGGATTAGAATAGTTGTTCTAGTGATACAGCATTAGTGCAGTGTTTGCCCAGTATCGCTACAGAAACAATAGCAGTGAAGTTCACTAATTACTAGCAGTCGTTTTACAGCATTCGAAACAAACAAACGAGATAAAAACAGAAACACACACGCATATAATGCGATGCTATAAATAATTTGAACCTGATCTCACTAGAATAGTCAACTGATCTGATCTCGCCATAAGAAAAAAGAGCTCATAGAACCTATTCTAAATTTATATTATTCTCAGAAGAAAGTTGAAATGAACAAGATCACTATTCTGACTCACGGCCGCTAAACTATTCACTTTGGCGGTCGGAAGTTTAACATACGCGGAGCGTAAGCTATATTCACGAAATTCGGATGGAAGGGCTATAGTCTTATAGAAAGTGTTTTGCTGAACTAGCGGCTCAACAGCTAAACAGCTAACAATTCCAAAGCGTGAAAAACATCCGCTGTCAACAGGACGTATGATGTTTGAGATTTAATTAGCCAAATCGCCGAGCAAAAAGTGTGAGTACCGATAAACCACATTCTTTTGCTAAAACACACACATTAAAACACACAGTGAAAATGCGTTTCTTTTACCAGAAAATTCAGCCAAGACGGCGTCTTTATGCCAAAGCTAGTAGGCTGAAATTAAAATTTGACAAATACTTCAGGCGAGAGAAGCGGTTTAAGATTTACATAAATCGTGTAACAACGCGCCAAAACTAACACGAAACATAGCGGTTCGGCTTGATGTAAAACCAAAACACCATAGTTATTTACTAATAGAGATATAACAAAATCATGAGTCTAACTGCATAACATTAAAACACTTACGGAATTTTTGGGTTCACTTCGGTCCACCTTCCATTCCGCTTGCTGACAAAGGAACCATAATATGTTTTCTGACCCTTTTCAAAGTCACGCAAAGTAACGTGACGCCGCTTTTAAAAGCTACGATCTTCTACATTTCGTCTCGGGTAGAAGGATAAGAAGACGCTTCTTTCGCTGGAGACGAGCAATCTACTTTATTGCTGAGATTATTGCCCTTCCTGCCCCTTCGTTTTTATCGCAAGCTTCTCATACAGCAAAAAGAACGCAACAGATACCGCAATGAATTATGGGAAACTCCTGAGTTCAACGAACGCGGAATGCCCTACAACTGATTTTTCACAAAAATATATAAGTCTAAAAGCACCTCTTCAATTCCAAACTTCGGTCACAGCAAGGTGTCACAAATGGGCTGCAACTCACGATCATACAGTTTTTAGACAAGACGTGCTTTTAGACTCCGTCTGGATCGGCTTGCCTACCGACTGTGAACGGCCGCAAGAGTGCCAACATCAGCACTATTCGACAGTCGAAAAGCAAAACACCGCTCGTTTCTTTGAAAGGTGCTAGTGACTTACGGGTTTCCGGACTTAATGATGTCCTTCAACCACCAGACGGGCACAAATGTGGCGAACAAAGAAAATAAAATTGACCACAGGAGCTCAAAGCCAAATGTAAGTTTCGAGAGTGGCTTCAAGATCGATCGACCATCGTTACTTTCCCACTTTGATTTGAATATTACGACGTCATGGACACGTGATGATTCCTATGAAAAAGACTCTTTTCCAGATCTCTTCTGTAGTTAGCGCGAAAGTGGTTTCTGCTAACGTTAACAAGTTACAACTCAGGGCGTTATATTTACCTCAAGGTAAAACCTAGAATTACCTCGAAGCTTACTTACGGTGCATTTTAACTGTTTGTTATCATTAATTCTTTCTGTAAACTGTTCAAAGCTTTCGTATGTGATGTTGTTTTTTACGCGCTTGTTGTTTTAACTCCCTTTTTTTACTAAATTGAAAACGTTTTCTATGTAGAAGAACACCTGGAAATGCTTTTATATCATTTATTTTAATTTATTTGAATACTGTAATGTATTTTACCAAAGATTGTTCGTTGGGTGCCCCTGTACATTTGAAGTGACATCAAACCTTCAATTTTCACTTTTTGTGAGGTGCCTTTTCTTAAAATCAGACAGATATATATATATATATATACTTTCGCGCCGGGGCGGGTTCACACCGGTTCCCTCTTATGGCTCTACATTTGTTTACATGATACCACCACAATATATATATATATGTGGTGGTATCATGTAAACAAATGTAGAGCCATAAGAGGGAACCGGTGTGAACTCGCCCCGGCGCGAAAGTCGCCCCGGTGTCATGTAAACACCCCTTTATTGACCAAGCGCGAGGGCCGTACTGGGAGAATATCGGCCCGAGGTCTTGACAGAAGGTCCATACAGAAAAGACCGAGGGCCGATATTCTCCCAGTACGGTCCCGAGCAAGCTTGGTTAATAAGAGATTTATTACACGACTCCTGCCGGCGGGAGGATCGCGCGGGATCATTCGGGCAATGCCCGGTCCAATACTTGGAGAATATTGGACCGGCAATCGAGCATTCTGATTGGTTGAGTTTAGTTATTGGCCCTCTGACTGTCTTAGTCGTGTAATAATATGTCATTATTTTAAACTAAGTAACTTTTTTTCAGGTTTTATACCCAAAAACAAGAGAGAACACTACAGTGTAATCCAAGACGAGAAGAAACGTAAAAAAAGTAAAATTTGCTTCTTCAATAAAGACAAATTTAGAGACAACCGAGCCTTTGTTTCTTTGTTTACTTTACTTCCAAGTTCGACGTCTCTACTTCTTGTGGCTGTTACCATTTTGCTATCAAATGTTGTGTTCACACTTGAACATGAATATATGAAAATCATATATATGTGAACTGGGATAAACATGAGTGAAATTTGTGAACCTCGCAGTGTGCCATCAACTTAAGCAGTTGAAAAAGCAACCTGATCATGAGAAAATTCAGGCTTGAACGGGACGAAACTATAGAAGATTTGATAAAGAGCGCACCAGAGTTGATGAGAGCGCATCAGAATAGAATTGGGTGGCGAGATCGCGGATGATAATTTTCAAGATTTGACGGAAGCAAATGAGTGTTGATGAAACTTGAGGAGATTGATAAAGAGCGCACGAGAGTTAATGAAAGCGCATCAAAGTTGAATTTAGAGCGCAAGATTGCTGCTAATAATTTACGAGATTTGACGATAACGCATGAGTGTTGGTGAAACTATACGAGATCCGATAAGAGAGCATGCGAGTTAATGAAGAGTGCACGAGAGATGATGAAACTATACGAGATTTGATGGAGAGTGCACAGAGTTGATGATATCACACGGGAGTGGATGAGAGTGCACGAGAGTTGATTAGAGCGCACAAGAATTGATGTGAGCGCATGAGAGTTGAGGATAGCGCAAGATTATGGATGACAATATACGAAAGTTGCAGTGTCGATGAAAGCACACGAGAGATGATAAGGACGCACGGGGGTTAACGAGAGCGCACTAGAGTTGCTGAAAGCGCTTTAGCGTTGATGACAGCGTTCGAGATTTGATGCGCGCGCACGAGTGTCGACAGCAACTTAAGAGCTGATGTGAGTGCATGCGAGTTGATGAGAGTGCAACAATGTTGATGATAATATACGATAGTTGACGACAGTGTATGAGAGTTGACGAAAGCAAACGAGTGTTAGCGAAAACATGTAGGAATTGATGAAAACGTACGAGATTCAATGAGAACGAACGGGAGTTGATTAGAACGACGTATAAGAGTTGGCGACTGTGCACAATAGTTGACAACAGAGTACAACGTTTGAACGCATGAGATTTGATGAAAGCGTGCAATAGTTGACGAGCGTATCAAAGTTGATCAGAGCGGCGAGCGCTTGAAAATTGACGACTGCGCACGAAAGTTAGTGAGAACGTATGAGAATTGAGAGTCGATCAAAGCGTTCGGAAAGTTCACGAAAACGCATGAGAGGTGATTCTGGCGCATGAGAGCTACATGTTCCACTAGGGGAAGCCTTCTTCTCGTTCTTAGGAAGTTAAGTAATGATCCACAGAGGAAGGATAGCGCTAAACGGCAATGCACGATGGAATGTCAACTTTTTTCATTGTTACAACCAGTGATCTCATTGGCCTAAGGTTTCAAGTAATTTGAGACCCAATCGCACAACATGCAATTTTTAAAAGATATTGTATTTGGGGAACTTCATCAAAGAAGCAAAATTATTAGCTATTGTCTTCTGCTATTCTGATTGGTTAGGCACGAACATTTCCTAAAATTTATTTGACGCAAATGGATTTTCTTTATTTTTATAATGAAATATAATTATTGACCATCAGCTCCTCCTCTATTCTTGAAATCAAAGATATTCTATGTGGGAAAGAGCCAATGCCGCAGAACAATGAAGTTTGCTATCGTTCTTATGTGGAGCATTACTTAAATTATATGAGAACAAAAATATTTCGAGACTAATACAACCAAGTGGCAGTCATTTTAGAGAGCAAGAAAAGCGAGCAGAACAATAGCCTGTTCCAGGCTCCGAGATAGTGGGGAACGCGCGAAGTAAAAAAAGGGAAAAATCGAGGGGGAACTGGTCGGCCGCCTTCTCCCCAGTTCCCCCGCGACTTTTTCCCTTTTTTTACTTCGCGCGTTCCCCACTATCTCGGAGCCTGGAACAGGCTAGCAGAACAAGACTTCGCAATCTGAACAAGCTCAAATTTGATTTTATGCCTATGATAACATAAAACTTAATTTTCAAAAGGGCGAAATTGTTCACCGTTTTCTACCAAAAGTTCTACTGAGAGTTCTACCCGCCTTCCACGAAGAGTTCCAGCAGCTTTGTTACCTCGAAAATGACTGTCACTCAAGCCAAAAGAGATGACAAAATTTTATTCAGTTGCATTACAATGTTACAAAGGGATATTAGAAAAGTTGAGAAAGTATTCAATTTAAAACTTTTCAGCAATAATGTTCTTGACTCGATTGTTCAAAAACGTATCAGCGCGCGCTGTTATGTTAAAAACACTAGTTTTGGAGTAGTATAAAGCAATTGCAGGAATCCACGTTGATTTGCTTTATAACAAAGTTAAAATACGATGCCTACTCCACATGGTTATTGCCATGTTATATTTATATAATTTTGGTTTAAATGTTTGGTGGTACTTTTTATTAATTGTTAGGATAGGTCATTAAAAGTTAGGTTTGTTCTGATTATTTTCAGTGCAATATTTGCGATGTGGATCAGTTCTCTAAGAGGTTTCATTGCAGTTATATAACGCAATTCAATTTATTCAACTGCATTTTTATAAACAATCTTTTAATTTGGACTATTGAACTCTTTTTAACTTATAAATATTCTTCAAAATGTTCCAGTTATTTAAATGTATTTTACCAGCATTTTATCCTGGGAGAAAAAAAGCAGACTAAACCGTGAAACAAAAATATATTTTGGTCCCAATGTCTTAATTGTACAAGCTGGGATCGCCAACTATCACGTTTTGCTCAAGTGTTTGGTAGTTTTAAACTGAAAATGAAATATTTCTTACCAGTTTATCGGCTATTTATCGCACACAGCCATAAACGGAGAATAACTTCAAGAATCTTTGGCCTCAACGCAAGTGACGGAACCTTTACCCTGTTTGGAGAGACGCTGTCTGAGAATTGTTGGAAGTGGTTGCTTAATAAATTGTTCTTAGAGGGACATTTGGTTGGGGAATAGGGAATAATACTCAGTACATATAAGGATGTTTTTTGTCTTTGCCGTAGTTCGTTCGATTAGGTAAAAACAGCCAAACAACTCGAATAAAGATGGACTTTTATTGCACCCTGAAAAAATTGCCCAAAAATTGTCTTGCGAAAGCTACTTCAATCTCATTTTGGTTGATTCTATCTTCAAGGAATCACTGTCTTTTTCGACCCCTCGGTACGTGCTCTAAGAGCATTTTGTATTAAAGCAAAGGTACTTAGTCAAATATTTAGTATGATGTTGACGAAAAACAGCAAAATCCCCGTATTTTTGTCCCCTTAAATCGACCATATTTTTCATTAAATCGCTAATAAAAAAGACATTAGGATTAATTTTTTTCGAAGCAGCTGGACAAAATTGCTTTGTAATACCGGTTCTTTTGTTTCAGGTCATTAAAAACTGAATTATAAAAGGTAGTATTATAATGACCTCTGGAGGGCGTTTTGACGCAACCGCTCTTTAAAATTTACTCACTTTTAATCGAGGACCCGTTTAACCACGATTTAATTTGAACTGTTTGTCTCGCTGAATATGAGAGTATTGGCACTGTAGGAAGGTACGTGTATATATACGTAAAAAATAACCTCTACACATGGTGAGATTTTAGTCGTGATTTTAGTCTGATGTTCTTAATTGTTGCTCAAGACCATCTGCTTAGAAAAATCCAATATTTCAATTTTGATTTCCTGTTTTCTGGTTACTGCGTAAGAAATAGCATGTTTTATTATCTTAGTAGTGCGTTGAGTTGCAGTCGTTTTTAGTTCAATGAAGTTTGTAACTGTATGACAAATAATACTAACCGAAAAAAAAAACAAGAAACCGTCTCAGATCGTCGAATTGCAATTTTCGACGCATATTGAAAAATTAAATCTCCAGCATTACAGCCTTGTTCATGAATAACAAAGTCAGAGACTTCCTTTCTTATGTTTTCTTAGACAACATAAACTAGAATTGCATGCAGTAGTTCTACCTTATTGCCAACGTTCCAAAATGACCCTTTTTAGTCGATTGCAAACGAAATTTACATTAAAAAAGGAAGAAAACAATGGGACAAATTTTACCAAAACAACCTTACGTTTTTAATTTTCAGGTTAATCTTCTATTTTTCTTTTTGCAAGAAGGTCATGACCTCCTGCACAAACCAAACAGACGGAGATGACAATGGCGCCATTTGTGGTCTTCCATGTTGGATTGGCATCGCAAGAAACGACACGGGCGCTCTGTACATCAACAATATTCTACTCGCTACTGTCAATGGACCCTGTGCCATATTTGCATTCCTTAGTAACCTGGCCATCATCATAGCTATCATCAAGAACCCCTCCTTACAGAAACCCTGCAACATCCTTCTGTGTAGCCTGGCCTTCACAGATTGCCTGACGGGTGTCACTGCTCAGCCATTGTTTATCGCGTGGCGATTCTTCCTTCAAAGGGCGCAACAGTCGTGTCTATACCAAGTCTTAATTTTCGACGTATACTACACTTTCAATGTGCTTACTGTCGGTTTATCTTTCGTCAACGTTCTAATTATCAGTTTTGATCGCCACTACGCTTTGTCTAGGCCTTTGGTATATCATTCTTTTGCCACCAAACTGGGTGAGTTTATTTATTATCATAAAGGGTACATTGCTTATCTTTGATAAGATACAATAACAGTAACATTTTTCGGAAGTTTTGTGTAAACCAACCAACAACAACAACAACAACAATTTATTCAGGTATTCCCATTTCTATACATGGTATTACCAAATAATAAAAATAACCATTATGTGAGTTTTGTGGACTCCTTATAAACCTTTGCAGAGGACCACCACTACAATGGTCTACAATTAATTTCGTGGTAACTTTTTTTCGGGCCTCCTGAGGGGGTGCTTGAACTAGTCGTCGCTCACGGTGAAGATAAAACAATACAAAACGCAAGGCTTGTATAACGGAAATTAAAGGTAGATTTAATGGCCAATATTTCGTTGACACCTGAAATTTGCAGAAATGTTCTATGATAATTCGATCGCAAAATCAAATTTATGATCTTTTTTGCAGATCGACAAAGATCGACAAACTTCAGGAGGGGATAGAAAAAAGTAATCACATTCAAGAAATCGCAGACACCGTTTTCGATATTAATTACGACGCTCCGTTAACTCGAGCGCGGAAACGAACGAGAATTAGACTTAGCGGAGAATCTGATGAATCTGACTTCCTTCTTTAATATTTCTTAAAGGTTTCTTTTCTCGAAATTTGCATTAATACAGAGTGATTCTACAGTTAGGGCCTGGTCGCACTACAGTCAAAAACAAAAATTAGCCCGTGCAAAATTACATAGAAACAAAAACATTCCACAAAAAGAGTGTCCCACCGGAGCGGTTTCTTTTGTTTTCCTAGATCTTTGCACGCGATAATTTTTGTTTTTGACTGCAGTGCGACCAGGCCCTTATTGAGCTTCCAGGAAATGTATAGAGCGTTTTCACTTGACCTCATAGCCGCCATATTGGTGTTCCCGTACAAAAAAATTTTAATTAACTTCTTTTGTTAGGAACACTAAGGGACGGACCATTAGATTTTTGAGGGGGGGGGGGATTTTTTGGTGCAGGATATTTTTTTCTACGTTCGAGACTGTGCAGGATTTTTCTTTTTGCCATGATTTGCTTGCATGATATTTTTTTGCGAGTCTATATGTTTTAATGCCTGACGCATATACGTGTTAGGAATACTAGAAAGGCCATACTGGGGACAGGAATACTATAGCAAGTCAGATCTGATGTAACAGCAGCTTGATAGCATGAAGCCTGGACGCGGTGTTGTAACCGCCCCTACTCTATACACCAGCCCCCTGTTGATGTCGCTTCCACAGTCCATCGTAGTATACCCAACCATCTTGCAATTAGAGGGGCGGTGCCGGAAATATAATATACGGTTGGTGGGGCGAATCTCCTGTGCCGAGCGCCGAAGGTGCGAGCTTCTAGGGGGGTCCGGGGGCATGCTCCCCCGGAAAATTTTTGAAATGAAACTCTCTGAAATGCTATTTCCAGCGTTCCTGAGACCGGAGAAACAGTTTCCAAGGCCAGCTTTGAGTTCAGTTTAATTCTCATGAAAAGTACACGAAACACTTTCTGAAACTTGGGTGTAACTCCATTTTGGTTGTTTGTTCAAAGTAAATTCGACTGTCACTCGAATATTCTCTGTCAATTCTTTTCAGTATGGTAAGGCTTTGCATGGAAACGAATTTTCCAAGGCGATTTTCTCTGTCATTGGAGGCAGAAAGAAACTGATTTCCAATATCAGCCATGTTCAATTTGTCAGTTAATGCTATGTCTGGATAATGCAATGATTTAATCTTTCTTGTGACATAGTTTGTTCGTAGATATGTCTTGAGCCTTCTTAGGGCAGAGGCCGAGCGCTAACTCACAGCATTGATGGATTTGTCGGTAGCTGGAGTCCGATAGCTGACGTCCGGGTAACTCAAGGGGTATTGAAATGCTTGGTTCACAATATCCAATCTCCAGTCTAAAGTCACATTTTCTCCGATGCTAAAATTGTAGGCTTTTGAATAATTAACGTAATATTTATTTTGCAAACCCTAATGCGTTAAAGCGCCCCGCCATCAGATCTGGTCAAAGGATGTTGCTACACTATTCATCTCCGCCCACTGCCATTTTGAGCTGTCGAAAGTTGGTGGGGCAAATGCTCCACCTGCCCACCGGTAGCGCCGCCCCTGCAATTACAAGCTTGTTGTACAACACATAAACAAAGTATTTCTCATCCATTGAGATATACATGTACCTACAATGCCACTGTACAACTATAAAAGAGACATTCCTTGTGTCAGAAAATGTCTTACATGCTTATGAAATCAGCTAAAAAGCCTACAAAGAAACAACTTACGTCGGGTCAAAAATAAACAATTGTTATTGGCTAAACTAAACAAGCCAATGAAAAGATAGAACATTTGATCCTCCCCAAGCGCTCATAAGTCGCTAACATTCTACAACGTCAGTGTGATTTATTTGTGTTCTAACCATCTGCTCCTGGATATAAAATATTGTTCTAAAAATATAAAGCTTTGCAGGAATTTTTTTCCTGGGGTTTTTGTTTTGCACGATATTTTTTTTGCAGTTCAAGGCCGTGCTCTAATTTTTTTTTGGTATTTGCCCAACCCCCCCCCCCCCCCCCCCCCCCCTCAAAAATCTAATGGTCCGTCCCTAACATGGCTGCCATGGCCTTTGTCATTTGAGTCCCACGGGACCGAAGGTCACGTGCGTGACAACGCTCTATAGGTTGTTGGAGTTTCCTGTAACGCGTGTGTGTGCGTAAAATCGCGAAAACTGAAGATTGTCAAACCACCTATACGAAGACATTAAGACGGGTTTCACCAAATTTGCCTTTTGAAGATCATTCTTTGAACATTGTCAAGAGGCATAACCTGGTATTTGTTTCTTTATAGGCGCAATGAAAATTGCCTGCGTCGCTAACCTAACCTGGCTGCTGATCACAATCCTGATTCAATTTGTTTTGCCTTCGCTCACAGCATACATCGCTGTTGTTTGCTTTGGTGTTTTGTTTCTGGTAGTCCCTGCTGTCAATTACATCAGGATGCTCTTCGCTATTCGACGTCACAACCGTCAATTGGGCGACGCCGTTGTCTCAGAGCAGATGACAGCGATACTGATGCGTGAGAAGAAAGTGGCCCTTAATATGTGGATTATCGCCATCTTGCTTTTGACTTCTTTGACACCGGCCCTTTTCATGAAAGTGATTGAATTGCGATATCCTCGAGTCCACTCTATTGTTCTCCCCTGGTCCCTGACAATGGCATTTTTGACCTCTTCTATTAATCCACTGTTTTACTGTGGACGAAACAAGCATTTTAGAAATGCTCTGAAAGCTATGATCAACATGTGAGTTCTCGGTATCTAGTTTCTTCTTACACAACATTCGCGGGAACCGGCAACCTCGTCCCCAGGCGTTTAAACCACGAACCAAACAATGACATAATGACACGATGAAATTGTGTTTTCGGAGGTTATTCCAACCATATTTTTCCTCGGTAGGAAAAAAGATGGCGACTGGTACATTTACCCATAATTCTTAGCGCATAAAAACCTTAACAACGTTCATAAAAATGTAAAGAAAAGTTATAAAATCTTCAAACCTAGTCTACACATTGTCCTTAGTACTGGAACAAATAATGTAAAAATTCGGCTTTCTTTGTGCCTTATGTGCTGTGTTAGGTCCGCAAGGTATTGTGCTCAAGCAAGTTAAGGCATGGTTTACCTGCTTATTTGGCATAGTTTCAATTGAAAAGGAAGTCGTCGTTCAATGTTCCTAATAATTTGCAAGCAATATTGTTTCAGTGGCCTTAATAATATGAAACATTCGTGACGTTCGAATATCAGTCACGTGACTTGTTATTGAACGTTAACGGTTAAAATCTTCAGAGTAAAATGGGGAACATTAAATCAAATCAAATTAAAACTTTTTGAGCACCAGTCTTTTGCATCTTAGGTGATGGTCATGGAATAGCCTTGTGCGCATGTCCAAGTTTAATAGCAATCACGTAATTATGGTAAAGAGGTCACGAGACTTTAGAAATAGCTTAATAACTTCTAATAAAAATTACATATACCACCTAACAAGGCAGAATAACAATGCTGATACTCTACCGGACAATTTAGTAGCACATATTTTTTAAATTATATTGCAGAACCTTTCCCCATTTTACAGAACGCATTTTGTGACGTCACGTACAGCGCATTGTCACTTGATTCTAACTTACACTCTCATATGATTAACCAAGTCAGATGTAAATTCAACTATTAGCATCGAACTTTGAAGTTAATTATATTGATCAATAATAAAGGATCTCTAAATTCGTCGCGGGGGGTCGTTTGAAACGCCTTAGTCATGCCTTAACTTGCCTGAGTGGTAAAATGAACAGGCCACCATCTTTTTTCCTACGGTGGATTGTGTGCATTTTCTGGAACTGATCTGAATCTGTAGTTCAAACAAAACATCATGTTTACCCGACAAAATTCTCCAAGATTTTTGGAGCATTTTGGCAGCCTTGTCGAGGAGTTTCTTCGCCCGCCATTGTGAATGAGGACGAAGTTGTGGGAGCTGTTGGCTGGTTGGGCCTAAATCATACCGTCCAGCAGGACGTCGGACATCTTATTTAGACTTTTATAACGTAATGTCGACACTTAGAATTTTATTTTCAATACATTTTTAGGTGTAAAAAAGAAAATCTAAAATCCCCACTCAGGATTGAACCCGTCACCTCAGCTAGGCTTAGGCTTACATGGACTACCGAACCACTGCACCTAGCTTCTCGGGTTGCTTAGTCCTAAATTTAACTATATAAATTGCTACCCCTAACCTCAACTGAAAGCTAACCAGTTACTCCGTTATGTAAGTCTCAATAAGGAGTCCGACGTCCTTCTGGACGGTATAATTTGGGCTTGACCCTGTTGGCTGAAGAATGCAAAACAGTCCGCAAAAAACCGGCATGGAGAGGATACACAAGGAGGTTCCGCCCAAAAGTGGTGTCTCCTTGATTCTCCCAGTATGCAAAAGAGCAGGGAAAACTGGAACTGAAAACTTCTTGTTGTCGAGTGAAACGGATGCAAAATTTGAACAGCATTACAACGCAAACATTTACGAAAGCATAACTGTTGGTGCATATGGTCGTTTTTTAGTTGAAATAGAAAAGCCTTAAAGAGTGCACATTTGGTAATTTTTGATCAAAAGAGATTTGCTAAAGCAAAAGGCATGCAAAAATTAAAGAAAGATTTATTACTCGACGTTTCGGTGTCGTCATGACGCCGTTATCAAGAGTAAAGAAAATATTACAAAGCGAATATTTAAGTAGGCTAGAGCTAAAAATTACATACTAAATAGATGGCTAAACAAACACTTTAGCGCGAATTGAGTCAGTTTGCAACACAACCGTAAGACACTGAGCTATTTCATTTTCATGGATGGAGACTTCAGTATGACCATTATGGCATTTTAGATTGGACCATTACTTTTCGTGGGGGGGGGGGGGGGGGGCGTTACTTTGGAACTCTACGGTGTTCCGTCTTAAAACTTGGATGTTGCTGTCCTTGCGACTAATGACAGAAGCCGCGTCTTTTATTTACTTTTTTTTAATTTTACAGTCGTTTCCTCCATAAAAGAATTAAGCAGATATGGAGGATATCCTGGTTTGGAAAAGAGAGCAGGTCTAAAAGCAAAAATACGTTATCCTTGATGCCATTGATAGGATAAAATGAGATTTGATAATTTTACTTAGACACGGTAAAATTCCTTCAGCCAATTACAATCTTTAGAAACTCATAACTAACTAACTTACTAATTAATTACATGGTAAAAACAAATGAAATAAATGAAAATGAAAAAATTGCTTTTCAAGGATGCCGTGTATAAAACTGATTCACAAACTGTGGCTGCACTATTTAATTTAGTTTAACATCGTGTTCAGATGCCGCTAGGCGTAGGTCAGATGATAGACTGTTCCACAACCCGGCTCTGCTATATGAAAAACTTCTCCTTAGTTCATTTGTGCGGGGCTGTGGAAGAGCCAGCTTTTTTTAGAATTTCTTAATTGATAACAAGTTACTCCGTCACGAAACACAAAACTAAGGTCGTGTTCTATTGGGATCAACCATTTTCGGGTTGGTTGGATTTTTTTTCGTGTTCTATTGGGAAAAACCGTTTTCGGTTGGTTTGGTTGATCAACCATTTTAACCAGCTCTGAACCTGGTTGAAATGGTTGAAACCGAGAATGGTTGAAAAGTGTTCTATTGGGACACCTCAACCAATACAACCAAAACCGGTTTAGGTTGAAACGGTTGTTCCCTATAGAACACGATCTAAATGTTAGATATTTTGGATAATATAATATAATAAAATAAGTAAATTGGTTTCCAAAACCAGGTCCAGCAAATAAACCAATTAAAGGGGCTCTGTCGCCATTTTAAGTGTTACTTTAAAAAACTGAAAGACATAATTTATATCGGTGGAAACCCAAAAATATTGGTCCAGTTATGTTTAAATCTATTTTACTGGTGATCTAATGCCCCATTCACACCAACGGTTAAACATGTTTAAAAGTTGTTTAGTTTAACTAGGTTTTTAGCCTCTATCTTGAAAAGTTTTAAATGTATATGACTCAAACTACCTGGAATGGTTATAAAGTCAATAAAGTTTCTTTTAGTAAAGATTTCACTTCAAATATTACCGGAGGTTAGGAGATATTTTTCTAAACCTGTTTTAAACTAAACAACATTTAAACATGTTTAAGCGTTGGTGTGAATGGGGTATAAGAGTGAAAACAAGTATCTTAGGCCGCTGATGGTCCGGATGAAAATGGCCCATGTTTTTCAAGTTTATCCCCATATGTCTTGCAAAACTCGTTAAATCTCTGATTATGGTTTATTCTCTCTTCGAAAATTCACTTCATGTCTTCCTCTTGGTGTTCAATAAGCATTTCATGTCTGATAAACTAAGGTATTTACTTTTAATTTGGGTCAACTTTGACCTCAAAACGTCAAAATCTCCATGCCACAGCTCCTTTAACTAGTGGGTAATAAAGAACAGTTTTCAAAATTCCAAAATAGTCTTCGAAGTTATTGACAACATAAATATTCCCAGTTTTCTCGTCAGACCTATGTGCGTAGTGACGTTAGGTGAGCTTTATATATATATAAATATAAATCAAAATTAAAGAATTTTGATGTCGTCTCAGAAAAACCAGTTATAGCGGAGCTCTGGCGGAGCCCCATACTTATAGAACCTACGCCTGTCATTTTTTCATGGCCATAGCTAGCGGAATGTTTCGGGGCGCGCGTCTGTAACATGTGTGTCCGTCGCGCAAGGCTAGCTCGCGGGCGCGTATGACGTCGCAAAACATGCGCGTATGACGCCACACGACATCCGGGATCTTAGCAATTTTGAAACCAAGCGAGGCTTTGTTTTTCGCGCGGCTACATGGCCAATGTCACGTCAGCTCGATAAACACATTAGTTGGAGCTGTGTTAGCGGAGAAAACCGTTCCAACATTAAAGTCCTTATTTCCCTGCATTTTTTTGCGGTTTGCTACTCAAGACAGGGATACTAATTAAGGGATACTCAGAAGCCGCTATAGTGGAAAAAGAAGAGCTTTCAGGGATAAAATCTTGCTTCGAGGAACTTCTATTTGTATCAATGCGGGAGCAATGCGGGGAGATGTTTCTCACTTCAGGTTTCAGAACTGAAGAAGCGGAGATTTAAAGAATTTCCACAAAATACATTTTTCGATGAGAATTTATGTTGATATCAATCTGTGATTGGCTTCTTTGTCGTTAGTTTTGGAGAATTGTTTATAAAACGTGCTCAAATTCAGTTGTATTGATTTCTTAAATTTCAAAGACAATTCGTCCTCGATGCGCTAAAATGGTACGCGTTTTGCTTTTAAACATAAACTTATTGAGATTTGAATTAACATTTTTTGAAAGAAGATTGTGTTGTGCATTTTTATGTGTTTGTTCATTCATTACATAGGTTGAAAAGCGATTTTATGTAAACAAAACAAGACTTGGGTTTTATAGTTCTAACTTCACTCGCGTCGCCTTATGCAAATATGTTTGTTTGATTTCCAAATCAGTTTCTCGGGTAATTTTTGATACGGAACAGGTGTATTTTATTCGGAAATAAGTCATACTAGTTATTCTATACCGAGAAAAAGTTGTTTTTGTGAACTTTTGTACGGTCTAAATGTACTGTGCAGACGGTCGCGTAATACTGTTTTTGAGAATTTCCAAAATTGAAAAATAGCCAGGTCGTCAGTCTTACTGAATTCTTGTGCTTCCGGCCTTTCACCTTTAATAGTTGAGCTTATCATCGGCTTTCTGTTCAGAGAGCTACGCTGTTAGGCTCGGCCTATCTATATATATTATTCAGTTCTGTCTTTTCTTTCTGTTTTATTGTTTTATGGGGATTTGACGGCAAAATTATTTATGCATCAAGAGAGAAGCATTGTACCATATATAGTATAAAACCATCCACTATAAATAAACACCACAAAACACCGACTCTTAAAACTGTTCATTTTGAACGACAGAACTTATTTTGAACTGTGAACTTTGCCAATTTGATTTGTTCTATGCGTAACAAGTTCCGAGTATTGATCCCCATTCGGGTAGATGTTTCTAGCTTTGAGAAACCATCCCATGGAAACAGCCAAACTCTTGAAAAAAAAGAAAGGGTTCTGATAACTTAACCTTGAAATTTTTATCTTTAAATCTCGAAACGCTTCAAGTTTAACTCACAGGCCATCTTTTTATGACAAAGCGAAGTAAAAAATACATTAGGACACCTTTTCGGAGCAGCTGGACAAAATTACTTTTTAATAGCGCCATCTGCAATACCAGTTCTTTTGTTTTACCTCATATTTTCAACTGAGTTGTAAATTAATTGGCGGAAAGTCGTATGATAATGACCTCGATCCTAAAAGCCTTTTGACACTAGCCGCTATTCAATGGTTGGTCACTTATAATCGAAGGCCCTCGAATGGTTTGTCTTGCTAAGTTTCAGATTATTGGCACATTCATGAACGACTTTTCAACTTAGTTTGAGAGATCGTTTCCTCTAAGGAATCTGTCAGTAGAAAGGAGTCAGTGTTGATAAAGCGGAAATAACCGCTACTCACGACGAGATTTCAGTCGAGATATGACTGTAGTTATTGTGCTGTTCTTCATTGTTGCTGCTCGAGACCATCTAATTAGAAAAATCAAATATTTTATTCCTTATTTCTTGCTTTGTTGTGTTATCGAAGTACGTTGAATTGTAGTCGTTTTAAGTTCAATGAAGCCGGTTTGTAACTTTATGACGACTAATACTGACCGAATGTCCAACTGAGAAATCGTCTCAGTCTTCGGATTCAGATTAAAAAAATACAATTGCGACGTATATTGAATGATTAAATCTCAAATAATACGTAACACAAAGTCAGAGGCTTGCTTTGTTGTTTCTTTGATTTCAACTATATTATTACCAACGTTCCAGAATGGTCCTTTTTTTTGTCGATTACAAACGAAATTTATGATCCCCGATCCCAAATGATCCCCGACCCCAAATGATCCCCGAGCCCCAAATGATCCCCGATCCTAAATGATCCCCGTCCCCAAATGATCCCCGAGCCCCAAATGATCCCCGACCCCAAATGATCCCCGATCCCAAATGATCCCCGACCCCAAATGATCCCCGAGCCCCAAATGATCCCCGACTTCAAATGATCCCCGATTCCAATGATCCCCGATCCCAAATGATCCCCGATTCCAATGATCCCCGATCCCAAATGATCCCCGAGCCCCAAATGATCCCCGACCCCAAATGATCCCCGAGCCCCAAATGATCCCCGAGCCCCAAATGATCCCCGAGCCCCAAATGATCCCCGACCCCAAATGATCCCCAATCCCAAATGATCCCCGACCCCCAAATCATCCCCGAGCCCCAAATGATCCTCGATCCCACATGATCCCCGATCCCAAATGATCCCCGACCCCAAATGATCCCCGAGCCCTAAATGATCCGCGATCCCAAATGATCCCCGACCCCAAAGATCCCCGAGCCCCAAATGATCCCCGACCCCAAATGATCCCCGAGCCCTAAATGATCCCCGATCCCAAATGATCCCCGACCCCAAAGATCCCCGAGCCCCAAATGATCCCCGACCCCAAATGATCCCCGATCCCAAATGATCCCCGAGCCCCAAATGATCATCAACGGCGCAAAATGATCCCTGACCCCACAATGGCCCCGAAATGATCGGTCGGAATGGAATTAGATGACGGAGCAGAAGCCCATTGTCACAGCTTAGACTATGTGGATAATCCATCGTTCAATAAGGGAGGGTTGTCCAACAATAGACGCACTGATACAGTCTGTCAAAGCAACATTACGATTTGTACGGTCTGACAAACTGTAATAGAGGTGGTCAGTCCGTTGACAGTCCGTAAATTGCATCTCATTAAGGGACCCTGAGTGTGGGGTGAAACAGTTTGACGGTCTGTACAGACAGTAAACGAGAAAGACGGTCAGTTGACAGTCTGTAAATTGCATCTCATTAAGGGGACTTAGAATATTTTCACGTTCCATCCCGATTGTGGAGTGTAACTGTTTGATGATCTGTACGGTCTGTTCAAACCGTGAAGGAGAGACACGGTCCCTTAAAGTTTTGCTTGACGTTTTCACTCTTTTCAAACTGCATTTGAATAAAAAGCTCGATCTCTTTATTTCCGAGAAGTTAGTCAAAGCTATTTGCAGGGTGTAATGATTTAAGTCTGAGGAAACTTTCTGTGGAAATTTCATAATAATTTGTGAGAGATATGGAATGTTTTGACCGCTTATATTTCAAACATGGAAAAACACATGTTAAAAATGTTTTAACGATTTATTCAAAATCAAACAGTTTAATTTGTTTGAAATTTCTCCATTTAGTGTGCTACACTGTGTAGATTATAACGCATTTATTCGCTTGTCGCGGGTAGCCCCAAAATCCAAAGATATTTAGGAAGAACTGTTTTCCGCCATGTTTGTTTACCGTTGCTATGGAAATGATGATTAACATAAAAAGAGCATCGTCCAAAACATTCATTCAAGCCTCACATCTGGTATCAATTTCAGATTTATTTGAGCTAAGGTAAGATAAACGAGAAGTGTGACAACAAAAAACTACTTGGAGCCACCTTAATGAGCAGCGGTATTTAAGTGATACACGTTACGCTGGCAGTCAGTTTCGCAGAGACGCCCAATCATGGCTACGTTAAAACTATATTGCGATAATTTAGTTTTATCGACTGAGTCGATAAGGTAAATTGACCACCGTAAAAAGATTCAAATAGCTGACGTTTCGAGCGCTAGCCCTTCGTCGGAGCTTCATCGGGATTCGCTCCGACGAAGGGCTAGCGCTCGAAACGTCAGCTATTTGAATCTTTTTACGGTGGTCAATTTACCTTATCGACTCAGTCGATAAAACTAAATTCTCGTGTTTCATCCCCCCACCGACGCAGCACCACAGTTTCTCTAGAAACTAACCCCATTCATTATATTGCGATAAGATAGGAATGTTATCTAAAGAAGTTGTAGAAGAACAAAAGCAGCCTTATCAATGGGGACGCGTTCTTCACACTAAGTTCCTGGCCAAAAGATATGCAGCTAATTTTCTGGAAGATGCCCAAGGGTGAGGAAGAGAGTTTCAATTTGTTGCTGCTTTTTCTTGGCAACGGAGAGGGGCCGACGTTGATCTCATGGTGAATCATACTTGCCCAGTTTTGGGCAGAATCACAGCAGAAAGCTGAGAAGCGAGCCCGGCAGGTGGATTTTGCGCTGAACAATGCGAAAAGAGCACGTGGTTCTATTTCGACGTGGACTACCAGAGGCTGCTTCGTCTGAACGGACTCCCGAAGTAGAACACAATTCCACCGGTGTTCGTCCATTTAAACGGCTCTTTTAGGAGCCACCAAATAAAAATAGCTTTAACCAACACCTTGCAACGATATCGCTTACAACAAATCAGTTACTGCTTGTGACTGACGATTTAAAATAACGCAGTCGTGCGCGTTTTCGATTAATTCCCCTTGTGCAGATAAATGATAAATAATCGGCGTTCAACAGGGAGTTTTAGACACCGCTTTTTAGGCTTTCTATTAGTCAAAAAGCGGGATGAAAATCAGTTCTTTGGATAGATAATTTAAACAAACATTTTGTAAGGGCGGGGAATGGTCTTTAAAAAGACGGGTCATTCATAATAGGCCATTTCCGAGTTGCCTTTAGCCTCTCTATCAAAGCGAGGCTAGGTGCACAACCTTTCATGTGAAAATGAGTTTTCATTTGCATGTGAATGAAAACTCATTTTCATATGAAAGGTTGTGCACCTAGCCTCGCTTTGACAATGAGGCGTAACGTAACTCGGAAATGGCCTATTGTAGTCAAATGTCACGGGTTTAATTGTGTTGGATCTAAACACCTATATATTATATACAATCATGTCACTAATTAGGTTTCTCTTGAGTATTCAGCATTACTTGCATGTCGGCTCATTAGCATTTTACTAAAGATCAGTGTTAAGGTTTTCTTGAGTTTGTCAGTTTTATTTTCCACCGTTGAGTTCAACGATACACCGCGTGCAGTACATTAGCCTCTAGCAGCCGGAGTTCTCTTTCTACAGCGCCGTAAGCAATTGTAAGTGTCCGATTAGTTGTCAGACTTCTGTTTCATTTCGCCTTTGCATTAGTATTTGTACATTTTGTAAGTCAGTTATTTGTTTGTTATTTCAGTTTCAGCCTCATCTCATCTCATCTCACCGTACTTATGTTATTCATCTTACTCGACTAATAATTCAATTATCAACTCCAATTTGGAAGATTAAAATGAGCGTTAAATTCAGTGTTACTGCAAAGGACATTTGTCTAGAAGTTCGCCTCCGGCGGTTAGAAGTTTTGTTTCTCGACCGTTCATTCTATATGTGTTTGAAGTACAGTATCAGCCTCGAATTTCTAAAAATCCAAGAGTCTTGGGCTTGTCGTATATTGACAGTATAACATGTAACTCTCACGTCCTCTCACACGCTTTTAGAACGAGCCTACATACAGGTATAACCTGCTTGTTTTCGCCGTATAGCGACGCCGAAGTGCGTCGTGCACACGCTTTTAGAACCGTGACGAAGTATACATACATGTATAGCTGCTTGTTTTAGCCGTAGCGATGTCAAAGTGCGTCGTGCACACGCTTTTAGAACGAAGTTTTCAAACATGTACATGTGTAGCCTGACAGCTTCTTTGAAGTGTACTTTAATTTTTACCCACAAATATTAATTTTAGAATTGACGGAAATAAACGGCAATGTGAATACTACGTACGATTAATGCGTACTACAGGAAGCAAAGACCCGAAGGACTTTTGTACATGTTACTTGCTACTGGTTGTATTATGATATTTGCACGATTATTACTAATTAGAACTCTGAAAGTTTCTTTCTTCTTCGTTGAGAAATGAGTTATAATTATTTATTAAATTGTTCAAAATTAATAAATACATGAACACTTCAACAATTCGAGTCAACATTTCCTTAAATTACTTTATTTTAGTAATTCTAGCATCCTCGGGACTGAAACTTCATTCCATTTCATTCCGATAATTCCTTGGGGATCATGAAAACATTTGGTGATCATTTGGTGTCGGCAGGGCGCCCTGGGTGTCGGGGATCATTTCGCGTCGTGTTTAGTTCTGTATGGGGACCATTTCGCGTCGTCCCGGTACTCGTAGAGTTTATCTCCTCCAAAAACTGCCACCGTGCCCCCACAGACCATACCCCCTGAGCATGACGTCAGCTTGACGAAGTGAAACGAGGATCGCATTTCCTAGATTACCCAAGGCTCATCGCTGGCATGCAAGCAGACAACTATCCCTCATGCAATCACTCCAGCATTCTTTCAGTGGTTGTTTGGTTGAAATGCTGGGGATTCTAATGCGGTTTCCTACATCTTTGGCAACAAAAATACGATCAAACAATGAACAAGATCGAAGGGAAACATTTTCAAGAGAAAAAGACTTCGATGGCGGTTGCTGGAGTTATCAGACGTCTATCGAGCAGACCGTGCCTTCGCTTTCCCGGGTCGCTTTCTCGCTCCACTTTCCGACAAGAGTCGACCAGAAGAGGTAATGTAGTTATAACTCAGTTTATTCATTAATACAAAGGCTATTAAACCTAAAAATGTTTATGAAATTGACAATAAAGTCGTTATTTTCAGTTTCGTGCACTGGGATGTGTGGTGGGGAATTCCGTGCCAGTATGAAAGCTTTCAAGTGTCTTGTGTCAAGCGACTCTATCTTGTGTCTTCTGTGCTGTGATTTATTTTTCACAGTTGCTCTTGCTTGTTGCAAACGACAAAGTTGTTTTGAGTCTAAACATACAGTCTGACTCTATCCGCGCAAATTTATTTGTAAAGTGTATAGCCCAGAGTATATTCGCGTTCGAAGAACGCAATGCTAATTTCGTGTTGGTTGCCCTGTGCCTTACATGCAGAAAAAATTGAGATTTTTTGGTTGTCCAGTCTTCCAAATGGCTGCCCCTGTTGCTTTTTTCGGGGCTCATTTCTGCCGGAAATTCCTTCGAACGCATCTCCATAATCTCTGATTACTGCTAGTTATATTTATAGTTCGTTTATTCTTTAGTTTTTAACATATTCTTATTGTCTTAATTAAGTCCTTTGTAGTTTTTATCAGTTGTATCTTCAGGACGTATCCAATCGATTTTTTTGAAACTCGATAAAAATTGATACACGTACATGTAGTAATTGATCGAAATTGATGTTAATTAATCAAGTAATATCGAAAATCGATCAAACTCTATCGGTTGACTTCCTGTGATTATCGATTTTGATGGATTTTTGTAATTAAGCGATCAATGTTATCGATTTTGATTGAAAAATATCGAAAACATAAAAATGGGCAAAGATTGGTTGATTAACTTTAGTAAAGCGTTGTTGCATTTGGTCCATCCTCGTCTTAATCAATCACAACTCGCTCAAACAGATGAACAGCAACTCGTAAGCTTTTAGCAATAAAGGAACACCGTAGACGAACGGAAGAAACTAAAGAAAGTAATTTGTAATGTAAACAAGCGGCTAAAGAAAGCATGTGTTCAAGAAATTTGCATGTGACACGCGCCACAGCAAATAAAATGGCGTCTATCGAAAATTCGCTAAATGCGATGGCTAAATGCAATGATACAATCACAGTATTCGTTCCAGCAAATTCCAAATAATAACAGCATTTAATCAAGTTTAATTTATGAGGAAAAATTGCCAGTAAAATAGCTTTATTTTGAACAAACACTGAACAAACGAAAACTATCTGTTCCCACGGCGGTACGCATGCCGCGTGCAAACTAGAATTCTTACTTCGAAATCGAACTCAAAGTCGAATTTCGCAGTGTTTATGATAGATAGACACAATATTCTGAGCCTCATAAGAACTGTTTGAGTCGAAAACTTTTGTCCCCTTATTCAAAATTACTCTTACTAGCAGAGAAGCTGCAATAGGCTGCTGATGAAGTGTGTGTTAGTCACACGAAATGCATAGGGGAAATAAAACAGTTTTAACACTCAAAAAGTTCGCAGTGACATGCTATTCACTATGAGTGATTACAGCTAAATTTTGTGATTATCAATATTTATCGATTGATATAACTAATCAATTGACAAATATCAAGTACAGTACCGCTCAGAGATAAGCGAACCATCAAACGCGTTGACCACGCAGAGTAAACTAGTTTGCATTTAGAACCTAACGCATTAGCATTTGCATTCCCACGCAAACGTTAACGCATTTGTGAAGCTCATTAGTAGATCACACTTCAAAGTCATTTTGCGTAACAAAAGGCCTACACAATGCCGATATTTGTCACATTCTTCTTTGCATTTCAACGAATCCCGATGTCAAAAACAATCCAAGGAAAGGTTTTCATGAAGATTCCTTGAAACTGTTCACTCAGCTGATATTCGGAGCGCTTTCATTTCGATCGAACATTCTCGTGTTTTTAAAATGTGTCACTTGCTAATCAAAATCACCTGAAATTCAATTTGAACCGAACAAAACCTGGGAAAAAATGTCAAACGTGGGGTGCATACATACTCACACTCTAGATCAGACTGTATTTACATTCACTCGGTCGCATTTGAACACTTCTCCACGAAGTCTAGAATGCTTGATTGCTTCTGTGTTTTAAGCCTCAAGTCAACATTTTGCAACAGATCACTGTAACAATCTGCTTGTTTATCTACAGATCTTATTACAGCCATCTTTTTTGTATAAAGTAAACTGTTATTATCTGTCAGCACTCTGGGTCAGCGCTATTTAAAACTGAACTTTTGTGACATTCAAGTAATGATTTTCTTACGATCATACGTCATCATGCCGGGTGGTCACTTACCGGAAACAGAAAACAAAAGAATATGTCAAATTTCTGGCCTAAAAAGTGGTCCCCGTCACTTAAGAAATTTGAGTAGTAGTCGCTTACAGTACGAGAGAGTTTTTGAAACAGTATTTGACTGAGAAACAAAACGGTTATTTACGAAGTGGTCGCGTATGGGAGGTGGTCACTTACGAGAAGTGGTCGCTATGAGAGAGTTGACTGTATGTTATGGCCTCTAAATGGCATTTTAGTAAGTTTTGGTTTACTGGTTTGACTTGTTGTGAGCCTGGGCCTTTGGTGTCAGTAATCAGTAATTCTGGTTGGGCAATGGGCAAACAAGAATTTGTTCAGGCTGAAAATCTCTCTTCTGCCGCAATCATTTTTTTATAATGGCCTGTCCCTTCTTTATCTCAGGTGATCCCCCTACTGATCAGTTGTAGTCAAGATTTTGTATATTGGCAAAAACGAGGAGGAAGAAAAGTGAAAGCCAGTTAGGACACAGTAAGTTGACACTGATTCAGTTTTGGTTCTGATTGCTGGATTCATTTGACATTTGAGCAAAGCTTGGTCATGATCTTAAAGTTATGCTATTATAGTTAATTGGTCAGTAGTATATCACATGTTCTCAATAAATGCTCAGTAGTCTATCACATGTTCTCCGTAAATGCTCAGTAATCTGTAAGTTGCTTGGCCTAGAATGCCACCTGGGCTTGCACTGAATGTACCATTGTGGTCCATTGCTCAGGTCCTACAATACAACAAGGGCTTTAGATGAATCAGCCATCTAAAGTGCTGGTTGGATTCTAGGGGTGTGGCTTTCCAACCACTTGCTTTTTGCTGTCTTTGGTTTCAACCTTAAGGGGGTGGGGCAAGGTTTAATTTGCATCTTTTAGAGGGGTAACCCATTGACTTTTGGCTCTTTGACATTTCATACTTAGGTAGATGGATGTAACTTGAAGACAGAATTGATTTATTGGCCTGGCCTAGCTGGTGTACATGTAGTACTATCTTGCCTTCCGTTTCCCAGAAGGTGAGCTTTTTTGAGTTGTGGTTCCCTGTCCTCTCCAATGAACCAGCAAGATTCAAACTTGCCTGTCTTTGCATGGGAGTCATGATTTTGAAAAATCCAGGCATATATATTTTTTAGCCTGAGTTATATAAAGCAAAATCTGACAAATGTAACCGCACAACAATTAATGATGCTGCAGGCTGTTTTTTTAAAATTGCTACATGTATTTATACAGGAGATATACATGTACAAGTACATGAGATGCTCAAATGCTCACATGTATTACAAAAAACAAAATTATGTAATTTAATGTTGATTTTTTTTTTACTTCCAACCACACTTTGGTGCCAACGTTGCAATGGCAGTTTATTAGTTGAGATATAATAGATGTAAAGGGAATACTGTTAATCCCACACTTGCAGGCTGCAGGCAACTTTGAAACAAAATTCCTATAATTCACTGATAACTTAGGAATACATGTAATATTTACATTTAGTAAATTTTTGCCTCTCGATAATGATTTTCTAGATTTCCGATTGGTCCCACCGCTACTGATCTGAGTCGTTATTGGTTAATTTGCCCAAATATGGAAAAATGATGACGAATTACGCGAAAAAAATTGTTTTTCTCGTCGCAGAAAAAAAAATGGCACGTGCACGTGCCACGTGCACGTGGCGGGCAAATCTTTCCTCGTCCGTAGTATAATTTCTACAATTGTTATGTTGACAAATCCATAACCATTTCTGCCAGTGCGATTAAGACTTATTTTTGAAGGAAACTTTGACATTCTTCTCGATCTTATTTTGAAGGAAACTACTTTTGAAAGAAACATTCTTCTTGATCTCGCCGCCTGCTTATAGCATTTACTCGCTTTCGATTTGTGAAGCGGTCATGTGACACTTGTTCACTGACGTGGCAGTCATGTATTTTTTTGGAGCGGAAACATTTTTTTTTTCCAATTTCCGGTTATTTGAGTGTTTGAAAATTTACTAAAACAGTTATTCATCTCGGCCTTGCCGAATATGAGCTGATATACACATGTATAAAACCAACTTGGCGCGGCGCCTCATTGGTTATATATATCAGCTCATATTCGGCTCGACACTCCTCGATGAATAACTGTTAAGTATCATTTATCTGAGAAAACTGGAGAATGTTAGAGAGAGGTGTTGTTTTTATTTATTGTGCATAAAACAATAATTGATCAACATGCCCCAAACCTAGATCGCTTACATTATCCCAATTTATAATTATTCTTTCACTTGTGTAGACAATTGCCTATAATTCAACTGTGCAGATAATTTAATCAATGCTTTATAATTACAGTATGAGCAATCAAACTTTTGGACGATCAACACATCCTCCTCACTGTGGTAAAAATGACTTCAAATTGATCTTCAGACAACTGAATGGTTGAAATCAGATCTTTATCTTTGTGTCTTCTGTTACATGTATAGAACAAGTAAAATGTTATTGCAGTGGCAATGACATGTGAAAAATATTTGCCTTCTAAGCATTGCAACTGCTATTTTTTCCCTCGATTGCAACCGCTTTTTCAGGACTTGTTTCTTCTGAAATGAAAGAATGGATAACTTACCCTCATTCCCTGAGAGTTTTGCGAAAACATTGGTGTTCTATGGTTAGAAACTGACTTAAAATTTTACCCAAAGAAAAACAAGCAAAACAAATGTTTCTAGTAAATAATTAAGTTATTTTCCAGCCAAAACAAGTAGGAATGTTGATAGCTGAAGTGGTTTTTGTTAATGACATGTATGTCAATGTCAGACCCTCTGTATTAATGGACTAACCCTAAGGAGTTTGACAAAGTTCACCTGAGAAAAAAGCAGAGTTCTGGCCCTCTAGTGCTTTGACTGTACATTCCGGCCCTAGTTACATCCAAAACTGCATAGAACGTAAGTTGGAAGAACTCAAAACGACGCCATTATTATAAACAAAACAGACTGGCCGTGAGAATATGCGA
>JAJLRJ010000004.1:43398067-43495567 GCA_024195265.1 Dendrophyllia cribrosa
GCCAACAGCTAAATATTCTTTATCTTGCATTGTGTATCTACCTATAATAACGTTGATTTTGGTCACTTAATAGTTTTCTTTCCCTTAACTATTCTCAAAATCAAATATTTGATTTCTATGCTCAAGCTTGGGATGGCTCTTTATTTGGTTCACTAGTGCCACCTGACTCCCTTGCCATTATCTGTTCCAGCAGCTGCTGCTAGAGACTTTTCTGCTGGAATAAATCCCACAGGCAAATCAAAGAGTTTGACTTCAAGTTCGGGGTCCTGTTGTGGTGGATTCCAGCCAGTGGGAACGTTCAATTGAGGATTGAAATCAGGATCCTGTGGCTGATCAGCAAACAAAGCTTGAAGGCGAACTCTACGACAAAAGTCTTTGATCTGTAAATCAAACTGAGCTGCAGTAGGGGGTTAGAGCGAAGGTCTGAATTTAAGCCTCATGCCAAAAAAAAAAATGGACTGACCCTCAGTAAGTTTTACATGAGAAAAGTTGTGGATTTCCGAGTTTTGAGATAGCAAATCGTACGGGGTTGTTTAGCCAATTTGAAGAGTCGTTTTTCCTAAATAGAGTGACTGTCTATGTTACTGGACGGAACCTTTGCCTTTGGCATTTTTTGCCAGTGATCAAAGACTGGCAACTTGTTTAGTCGAGTTAGATCAGCACTACGGAGAATTGGATGCATTCTGCTGTCGTAGTTGTTGTCGATGTTTCGACTGACTTTTCCTGCCAGGGTTCTTGAACTATTGCTGGGAGTTGATTGCAATTTGTGTGGTGAAGCTCCTGACGGATAATTTCATTCTGTTCCATTCTTTCGATGCTTGCTCTCCTTGTGAGTAATCTCCGCTTGTAATGCTTTTGAAGCTCAAGCGACCATGCTGTCTGTCATGAGGAGATTTTTATCACAAAGCTGGTTGCCGCTTCGACGAGACCATCCACCTGGTCAAGAGAGATTTCTCTGAGTTTCAGAAGTTGAGATTTCCACTGGGCAGTGGTACCATCAATGTCCCCTTCCCACTCTTGAATCGCACTCCGGTGGGCTTCATGGTTTTAAATGTGGACTGGTTTTAAACAATGTCTTCTGCATGTTTGGTTTGTTAACGAAAAAAAAAACAGTTTATTGCACGAGATGAGATAATTATATGATACTCGGTAAATTCATAACAAAAAAAGCAAAGGACAAAGAAGTAATATAAATTATATTCATAAGATAGCTAATCCATAGAAGTGTGGTATCACATTCCTTTGCATTTTTATTAACAAGGGATGTAATGTGCTCCACCAAACTGTCCACATATGCACGTGGGGTAGCCTTGCTTGTGTTGACTGGAAACAGCTCAGTTGATTAAATGAATGATCGCCGTAATGACTATTAAGAATGAGGCAATTATAATATCCATGGGAGCTTCTCTCACATTCACTCTTTCTCAAGTCATGGAGTCCTGGAAAATGATTTCAACTGGAATGCGCTAAATAAATTATTATGAATTATCCTTTTTTTTAAATTCTTCAAAGGTTTCTTCAGCTTACATTTCACTAAACGAAAAAAAAATGTTTTGATTGGAATTACTGTAAGATCAGGCCTTCTCACAGGAATGCAAATCAGTGTTTTATCAGTTACAACTTTTCATCACATTTTCTCCTGTTGGACTTAACTGTGATGGGTCATTATCTTGAAGCCACAGCCTTCTTCCATTTTTATTTTCACTTAAATGAATAGAATTAAAATTCTTTTCAATACATGTAGTGAGAATTGTCCTGATAGGTGTTTGTATTTCTCACACAAAATTACGCCTTTATAACATGCATTTGCTACAATACCTCTAACAAAATTCAGTCTTTTGCCGCGTTTCCTCCAGATTCTTGTCTTAGGTGCTCTTACGACTTTCGGTGGTTTATTAAGCAAGTAAAAGGTCATTACACATGTTCCATGTTGAACTGTGTCCTGCATCTTGCACTGATGAACATCCAGTGACCACCACAAATTTCTTTCTTATGATTTGTTTACAAAGACAAAACAGGCACTTATAACTCCAGTTGACCTATACAAAAAATAAAAGTACAAGACTTCGCGGGTGCTTCTGTTCCTCATAAATCAGTAAACACGCTATTTGTTGATATTGTCCACAAAGTACAACCTCTGGTCATCATTCATTTTGTCACAGTTCTTTAAACTACAGACCAACAAAGAAAAGATGGTTACCAATTACATGTAGTATATCAAAGGTCTTGTATCCAAGGCAGAGATTATGCCAACTGATTAAAAAAAGCGACAAAAAAAATTCCGGTACTTTCTTCCCTAATGGTTAGTCCAGCTTCTCGAAAAATCCATTTTACAGTGACTCACTTCTCACGAGACATTCCTCTTGCCCAAGCCACAAAGTGCATGTCAGCCCATACCGTCGCTCTGAACTGATGATCAACGTCTGACCTCCCATCCCCAATGGCTCTTGGAACAATTTCATGGGATGTGCATTTAATTTGTGACTTCCCATCATCGGTGGGATCCAAACTTAACTGTTGATCTCCTGAGGACATCAACATAGGGTTGAGTGCTTGAAAGGCTGCTGCTATGTAAATTGCGTGAACCACATTAGAAAATGAATCCGTAGGTGTCCATTCTGCTATGTATTCTTTCAACAGGTAAAGATGCGCCTTGTCTTTGTCCACAAGGATGCTGAACGACTTTGCTTCATTAATTTGGAAAAGCACCTTCTTCAGTAACTGCCCAAGTAGTAGTTGCTGCTTCCTCTGGAACCTTTCTTCCAGTGTCCCACCATCTCTACGAGTCCAGCCTGCTTTTCTAGGTTTAGCAATGACTTAAGCTTCATATTGGCGATATCTTCTTAGGCCAACCAATAACAACTGAGCATAGCACTGAAGGTAACTTTGTCGGCTTTCTCCTGGATTAACTTGTGTTGTTGTGCCAGGGGGCTTTTTCTTCTTTCCAGTTCAAGAAGATGAGTGTTAAGGTGTCCAGTTGTTTGTGCATGGCCCAGGTCCTTCTTGTCTCCAGGTTGAGCTTTACTATTAATAAGGGCAGACCTCTTGTAGCAAATGGATGGCTTACAATTTAACTTTGCATTTTTGTTAAACTTGTTTATTTGTGTTATGAATTTGACAAAGAAAGCAGTACATCCCCTCCCCTTCCACAAAAACGAGCCACTTCATCCCTATATCTTCTGAAAATGCCAGGTTTTCCTCAAACAACCACGTATGCTGAAATTTGTCGCCTTTTTCTTTTTGTTTTTCTTGTTCACTTTTCGAAAGCTCCGAACATGATCCAGCACAGGTGTAATAACTGTGCAGTGTTTTTTTCCTTACAGCATCCAAAAAGTATTCCTCCAAGAGCTTTATGGCTTCCTTTGTTGTCCAGTTTAGGAGGAGAGGTCCGACTTGAAGGGCTCTCTGCAAATACAGTACCAGAATGCACTGTGAATTCCATGGGTTCATTATTTGTTTTTATAAAATTACAGCCACAATTGAATAAAATACAAACTATTATGTTGAAAATTGTTAACTACTGAAATATGAAAATCTTACCATTTGTCCCAGATGATGACGATCCATTCTCAGAAGCAACCCTGCTGTTTTGCAAGCACCGGCCGAATTAGACAGAGGGTTGCATGTTAATACTTGTACTTGTACACATGTCGGTATTTGTACTGGAAACCTCTTGATTATGTTCAGTATCTGGTGGGAAGAAATTGACATAAACTACATGTTGAGTCAAAATTATATTCTTGTGGCTCGGATCACCTAATTAATATTAAAATTGACCGTGTACTACTTAAATTTTCTTTAAAACTGACATGAAACCATCGTTGAAATGACGTAAAAACAACCACAAACAGTCGTCAAGGCTCAAGTTTTAATAATACAATTAGTACAAATTTTTGCGTGGACTTTCTTTGTTGGCAACTCTTGATTACATGAAAAGGTCATTTTTAGAATGTTTGGTAAACAAACCGAATGGCTTACCGATTGAAACTTGCCTGACTATTTCCCACGGACTTCACAGTTAGTCATGCATGGATTCGTATTCTTCGATGGGTACTTCCGTTAGAAGTAGATCAAGAAATGTTGTGACTGGGAACTGTGAAGTGATTAATGGCGCAGTTCATATTGTACAGAAATAAAACATTAAAGGATAGTCTCGGTTTTTGGATTGAAATTCTACAACATTTATACTGGTAAAAATTGCACTTCAAAGATGATGCCGGGAAAATGTGCACGCGGTACATAAGTGAAATTATTTACAGATCTTTAAAACGCCGAATTTGAAGAACACATTGCAGTGATTCCTCAAAATGATGTTTTGGTTGTTGTGTTTCAAATCAATATCTTTATTGAAGTATTACAGATCTTTAAAGCGCCGAGTTTGAAGAACGCATCAAGGCTGCTGCCTAAGGAAAATTTTTGGGAGCCCTTCGGGCTCCTAAAATAAAAAACTAGGAGCCCAAGTCACATTTCTAGGAGCCCAAGTTACATTTCTAGGAGCCCAACATAAATTAATGAAAACAAAGAATTAATTTAAAGAGTCAAACGTTCAACTGTTTTAATTATTTTTTTCATCATTATCAATATCACTCCCAAGACATTAATCAAACACCTTACTGTCGGTTCTAATAATAACCGTTTAGAAATCGTTCACATTTGTATTTGCAAAGTATTCAAGATTCAAAATCATGCTATTCGTAGAAGATAATAAAGATAAAACATCAACTCATCTAGCCTTAATCTGGATGATCTGAATAAGTGTCAATCTGAAAAGTCAAACCTTGTATTTCTACATCTACATGTACCAAACGCAAATACAATTCAGCACTATGACTTGAGTAATGAAACGTAATGGAGTTACCACCTTGGTTAATGACTGAAAATGAAACGGATTTAACTTTGAAAACAAAATGGCTCAAGCTTTTAACTAATAGTTTATCAGAAAAAAATGCCTTAATGAAAACTTAAACTCTAATAAAAACCAACTAAACTAAAGACTAACTCTATTGTACTTTCTTTTACAAATAAATCAGTAATTCTCTGTTCATTTCAAGCATTGACTAAGTGATGTTTGAATTGTGTACAGTACACTGATCCCTTGTTTAAATCGAAAGTTGCTTTGACAGCAATTAAAGTGTCAGTCGTTAATTGCTTTTGATTTCTTAAAAGAACTCCAGGTTTTAGCCTCTGGGTGTTTCTCCAGCCAGTCTTCCCGTCGGGCTCTGACACTGTTTTCCCGCCAATGTTTCAAGGCTTTTGCTGAGTGCCCAGATCGAGTGAAGGCTTCAACTCTCTGTGACTTGCTCAGGCTGTGATACATCGTCGAAATGCGCAAGATGTTGTCCAGTGTCGTGGCTGCTAGGCTGGAGCGCTGAATAGTCTTTGTGCGGTTCATGGAGCTAAAACCTCGCTCGCAAGCTGCACTAGACAAAGGCCAAGTGAGCACGATCTCAGCAATTAAAAGGAAGTTGGGAAATTCATCTCCATGCTTAGAAAACAAAATCGAGTAAACGTCTGGTGTTGTCTTATCCTTCATGAGACTCACAAGGCTCTTAACTCCTTGCCATTCCCCGTTGACAGATTCTTCTCTCAAACCAGCCCTTCTCAACTGAACTTGGTATCTGTTGGAGATTACTTGCAGCTCATCGTTGCCATAAGTCGCTAACTTTTCGATATCGTGAGGCCAGGTGTCTGGATCGAAAACTGCAGACGCCTTTGTGACTGGATCGTTAAAGAGGTAGTGGAATCGCTCGGCCATACTCTGTCCAATCTCATCCAAAACAGCTTTTCTGATCTTTTCATACTGGCTGACATCGTTGTCTTCTCTTGAAATGGCAATTTCTCTGAACACATTGCCTTCTGCTTCTGTAAGAAATGCCTTAACCCTGGGTCCATTTGAAGACTTCATGTTTAGGCACTGCATCTTAAACCTCCGAACTCCTGCTGTTGCAGATGTGACTGTGAGAAAGTCAGCCTGAAATATCTTACTTAGGTGCGCTGCTTCCTCTGCAATATCCCACAAAAAATTAGTAAAGAGCAACCCTCTGAATGAAGTCAAGTACTTGACAGCAAATGTTGCTTGTCCCTGCCTTCCACTTGATCCCACACGCATCTCTTTTGTGTTCTGACAGTGCATCATGAGAGGTTTGTATCCGCGAAAGAGTACCTGAAGTGCAGTTTGAAGATGGGGTAACCATCTAGCTCCAAAAACATTAGTAGGCCTGGAAATCTGCTCGTCCAGTGCTTCTGCCAACTCTTTAAATTCCCTGAGGGCCTTGGCACTGTAATGGTATTCTTGGTATAAACTGCGAAGGGCATCACGCACTTTAACAAAATCTGGGTATTTGTCTAGGCACTTTACTACTGCCAGTTCTAGTTTGTGTGCTCCACACCAGAACCCCATAAACTCTGAATTTTCTTTTCTCAACAAACCCACAACACCATTCTTCTCGCCTGTCATTGTCGTGCACCCATCAGTCCCCAAACCTGTAATCTTCTGCTTCCATGCCACTTCCATGTTTATTTTTTGGAAGCATGAATCTACCGCATCTAAATAACCTCTTCCAGTTCCATTCTTTAGTTGTTCAATTCCAAGATATGTGGTGACTGGTCTTCCAACTGACTTTTCGACATAACGCACATACATTATTGCCTCCTCAATAACACCATGATCTGTACTTCCATCAATGATCAGGGAGAAAAAATGACAGTCCATTAATTTGTTTTTGAGATCTTCCTTCATAACAGAGCTTATATGGTCAATAAAGTCAGTACATGCAGATCGGGTCAAATACGTTTCTCCAAGCTCTACCCCATTCGATGTTTGAAGTGAACAGAGACTCTCATAGTCATCTAATGGCCGTTCTAAAGCTGCAATGTAAAAGGCCGTTTTGAACTTCTTTTCCATCTTTTCATCTTCCTTTTCGTAGAGTGGCTTGCAGCACCTATACATTTCGGTGCTCGTAGGGTTTTTAATTGCCTTCTCTGCTGCAATGCATTTTCTGTGGTTTTGGCTTGCCTCATGCTTCTTGAGGGCTTCATTCTTAAAATTGGTTGTTCCACTTCTTTTTGAAAATTCACTATCCTTTGATGCAATCGTAGGGTGCTTTGAACATACACCACAGTACATTGATTGTACTGTTGTCCCCTCTGGTTGTACTTTTGGATAAGGTGCAGAGATTGTAAGCGGCTGCATTGTGTCTTTGCTCACTACATTTATGTGTACCCAATGATGGGCTTGAAGCCACTTCCACTGGAATGATCTGGTACGTTTTATTTCGTATTCCTTACGCTTGTTTACTTGGCATGTAGTGAAATCTTCTCTCTTTTTCATATTTCCTCCTTTCTCTCCTCTTCCATCTTCAATATCCTCCTCGATTTTCATTTTGTTCTTCAGTTTCATTTCATGTTCACTTGAGACTTCATTGTTCGTGATCTTGCTTTCCTCTTCAATCATCGCTTCCTTGTCCTCCACCATCTTCCTTTCTTCATCCATATTCCTCCCATCCTTCACCTTCGTTCCATCCTCCGTCTTCTTTACACCCTGCTTCTTTAACTTGACTTCCAGTTTGGGTTCCTCCTCAATTTTTTCGTTAATGTCCATCATTTCCTCTTTTGGTTTTCCACTGGTTTTATCTTTGCCTTCTTTTTTGGTGGCATCCTCCAACTTCATTCTCTTATTCAGTTTCTTTTTAGTGACTGTTGGAAACCAAAAGTCTTCCAAAGTTAATGATCTCTTTGGGAAGGTTGTGTTTTTGGTAGGCTTATCATGAGCAACTGTGGGGTAGGTTTCCTGTGTGTGGATTAAACCTTGTTCCTTTTTAAAAAGAGGAACGAAGTGGTTTGGCACATAGATTGAATTTGGGCGGCTGTCTAATCCACCATCCCTTGACCACAAAATGTAAAAGCAATCCTTTTCAACAACCTTGTTTGGCATGCCAATACGTGGTTTTACCATACCATGTAAAAGAGGACGGATAGCTTCAGCGCAGTTAGGGTAAACACTAAAAATGGGCCTGCTTATTACAGTAGCAAGGGCCATGATATGCATTAAGCAAGACCATTGGCCTAACTGAGTTCCTCCAACTGCTTCACTCTGAATAGCTGACACTCGGTTGCAGCTTTGCTCCCACTCCTTCATGCCACGTTCCTTTAGGGCGAGAGTGAAAAGGGTAACGTCGCTGAAGGGACAACCAGATTGTAGAGCCTCCCTGAATCGTGGATGGCTTTGGTAGTACTGCGCATTTTCAAACAATTCAATGGCAGTTAGGATACGGAGAATGATTGAGTATGCCGTATTACCCACGAGGGACACAGAAACAGCATGGTACAGGCAGTTTCCATCTCCAGGTACTGAACAAGCGATCAAATTTGTAGGTGCATCGTCGGGGATTAAGGACTGCGCTAACAAGTCTTGTTGCAGTACTTTGGGTCTTCGAAAGGACTGGTCGAGGTTCAATAGTTGTGAATATTTGCTCTTTAATTTAGAGCAAAAATCTCCCGCGCTGCTTTTTTTGGTAATCAGGGCTTCATTCAACTGTTTTAAATCGCTAATCTGAAAAACAAATCACACTAATGCTTTAAAATCTTCAGTTTCCACTTCCATTAAATACGGCAAATTCTGTAGGGAAGACATTTGTGTGGTTGTTATTTTCACGGTTCAAAGTTGCAAGTGTTGGAAAATCAAGGTTTAATACCGGACACCTTCAGATGGAATAGTGCTCAAAGTTTGACTTTTGGTTCATAGTAAAGGTAAAAGTGTTATCTTCATTAAAAAGAAAGAAAAAAAAAAAATGAAAAAGAGTGACAGTTTTTCGTTTTAAGTGGACGTAAAAGTTACTCTTTTGATTGCCAGCCCCATGACGTTGAAAAGCGAGGTTTGGAAAGAAAAAGAGCGCGAAAAATGACCGGAAGTAGTCTTATCCAAGCGTTGATTGTCTCAGTTTCCTGAGAAGAATTTGTGGGCGGAGTTAATGTTTGTTTACGAATCGAGGGATTTTTTTATCGCCGTTTTCTCGACTGAAATTGTTCGCTCAGAGGGGACACTTTAAGGAGCTAACAAAGTTTTCTGTAAGTTTTCATCGCAATCGAAAATGTCAAAACCCGACGCGCTTGAGTTCCGAAAGACTAGAACAAATCAAATCAGTGAAAAACAAAAATCACTTTGAGTTTTAGCTTTCGAAAGCTGATTTGGACGCTCGCATTAAAAATAAAACAAATTGGCAGTGCAAGTTTTTTAAAAAAATTGTCGGTTTGTTTTGGTGTAGGGTTTTAGGTATCTGCAGTTTAATAACTGGAGAGAAACTCCTGAAGGTATCCGACGACCTAAACCGCGAAATTGTCGGCACTATTTGTCAACATAATTTTGCTCTGTCGCAAAGCGTTTTCAACAACAACAAAAAAATTTACATCCGAGGTTTCGTGTCTTGTATCGAGGACCGCGTGAGATTATTGAAAAGGAACGGGAGGAAAAGGTTAAAAATACTTACTTGTTCCTCCTTCGCTGCCATGGTCGTGGTCAAATTGACTAGTTTAACCCAAGTGAAAAAATCGTTGATAATTTTCGCGGGAAATGAACGAATATCCACGTGAACTAAAGTGGTCATACCGCCTGCCAGGGTCAAAGGTTTCTTTGACAATTTTCGCGGGAAATGAACGAATATCCACGTGAACTAAATTAGTTATACCGCCTGCTAGGGTCAAAGGTTTCTTTATTTTTTTCATGATCAAAGAGATCGCATTACAAACATAGCAAGTCTCCAGAAACGAAGCATTGCTAGCCGTTGTGGCTACCACAAATGGGAGAAATCGAAGCACGTCGAGTCTATAACTCATTTATTAGTTATACTTCCACTCTTCTCACAAGGAAACGGCTGTAAAACTTACGTGCGAGCGATCCAACAAACATGACAAATTTCAACAGACGGCACGCAATATTAAACTTTGAATGGAGATCGTATTACAAACACCACACTGCTTCGGGTCTCCTCACAAACGACAATTGTTTGTGAACGTGGGATGAAATCAAATTGTAAGCATGTGAAATCAATAGCAGAAACGTATAATTCCATTCTTCTGTCAAAGTTAATACTCAGATTAATCTTGCAAACGCTCTGGTCGTGCCGCTTTCAAAGATTATGAATGGATACTAATTATAGTATCAACAAAAAATTAACAAACAGACGAATTCCATATATGGGAATATCTTGAACCTTGTTTCCAATTCAGTGAACGCGCCAAAGCGATAGCTCTGAACGCGAAATCCGTGAACACTGCGTGCATTTCGACTTTATGGAAAATTTACACTGTTGGTATAAATAGTTTTACAGCTCAACTGATGGAACCACAGTTAACCGAAAAATAGGGGCTAGTTGCCATGTGATAATCGTAAGTTAGGCGCCCGTGCGGGCTCCTTGAAGAAAATTTTGGTCGCCCACGGTCTGTACTTTGGCGCCCCAGGCGACCGGGCGCCCGTTAGGCAGCAGCCTTGCGCATTGCAGTGATTCCTCAAAATGATGTTTTGGTTGTTGTGTTTCAAATCGATATCTTTATTGAAGTACATGTACTTTATTATTCAAATATGAATCTTTAAAATTTCCATGAGGCTCTCAAAGCGGCTTGATCAAGTACAAACGATTTGTAATTGAATTACAAGTAAATTCGCTGCAGTTATAACTAAAACTTCAACGTACAAACAAAACAAAAACTTACCGCATTCTGTGCCTTCTTTGGGTCTTTTATTCCAGATATTAAACAACGATTGTTGCTTTGTTCGCTTCATTTTAATTTCAGCTCCGTTGTATTCTCGTAACTGAGATTTTTTTCCCCTGCGATGTTGTGAATACATGTGTGGAATTTTTCCGTGCCGTCAACGGCTCTGTGCCCACGTGTGGTCGCATTCATATTGTTACAGTTCTTTAAACTATGGACAGGTTCTTAACTTCTCTAACAAAGAACAGATGGTTATGGATTATATCAAAGGCCTTGTATCCAAGGCAAAGATTTTGCCAACTGATTAAAAAAGTGACAAAAAAGTCCTGGTCAATTGTCTTGCTTTCTTCCCTAGTGGTTAGTCCAACTTCTCAAACAATCCATTCTTTGCTGCCTCGCTTCTCACCAGGCACTCCTCTTGCCCAAACGGCAAAGTGCACGCTACTGCGTGCAGTGCAGTGCAGCCCATACTGCTGCTCTGAACCAACGTTCGACCTCCTACCTCTGATAGCTCTTCTAACATTTCCATGGGGTGTACATTTAATCTGTGATGTCCCATCATCGGTGAGATCCAAACTTATCTGTCGATCTGCTTTCACCACCTACGATGTAAACTGTGTGAACCACATTAGGAAAAGATTCCAGAGTTGTCCATTATGCCGTATAAAGACGCACCTTGTCTGTTGAAACATAGTATGCCAACTCCCCATTGAACGTGGAATAAAAGTTGTTATTCCACATCGATCCAGTTTCCTTGGCCTTACTGGTTGGACTTGTGACTGTTACATGGGCAATACACTCCAGACTTTGAGGTGTTGCATCCTTTTGCAATAAAAAAGGGTTTTTCACAGAGTCGACAACTTAAAGACATGGCCCCGTTTACCATGTTCTTTGGACTCTGTTTTCGCCACAAACTGTTCTTTCCTTATTCTTCACACAGTTCCACACGAAATGTGACATAGTTGCAAGCTACTGTACGTTTAGATTAACATGTAAAGTTACATAATTAAGTAAAGAACAAGTTAATCAGTATAAATAAATAGTTGAAAAAGAGACCAAAAAAATGCTAGTAACAACTGAAAGCCTTCTGGGATAATTCCTTCTCATGTTATCACATCACCTGAAGGTCGCATCACCATAAAGACCATTCTAGTCTTTTGCATCTTGGTCTGAAATTTCTGATCAGAAAATATAAAATTGCTAAAACATCCAATAAAAGCATTCACATCGCTCTAAGCTCCTCATGCTTTGCCACATTTCCTCCAGATCCTTGACTTAGGTGCTCTTGCCACTTTCAGTGGTTTACAAAAAATAATGTATTAAGGAAAGCATACTCTGGGCACGTAAAAGGCCACTTTGTCCACAGGTCCCTGTCATAAATTGTCTTCATTACACATGCTCCACATTGAACTGTGTGCTGCTTCTTGCACCGATGAACATCCAGTGACCACCACAATGTCTTTTTTGTGTATTTGTTTATGAGGACAAAACAGTGTGGTAACTACAGTAGACCTATAAAAAACGAAAGTACAAGACTTGCAGGTGCTTTTGTTCCAGATGAATTGGTAAATGCTATTTGTTGATATTGTCCACAAAGTACAACCTGGTTGTCATTCATATTGTCACAGTTCTTTAAACTATGGACAGGTTCTCAACTTCTAACAAAGAACAGATTTTTTATTTTTATTTTGTTTTTAACTTCAACCGTCATAACAGACATTCATAACAATTGTCAAGATTATTTACATTACAGCCAAAAAACAGCCGCGCAATTGCTGAATGAGGCTTGTATTACAAAGAATTAATTAATGCTTAATTATGTTGATAAAAGAGAAAATTGACATTTATTTACAGTACACCCTAAAATACAACAAAAACACACCCGAACATACACACAAAAGCATACACACGAAACTAATTAAAGGGGGGAATTGTCTTTTGGCCATTTTTCATAAAAAAGTTTCTAATTTATTATTCTTAGTGGAAATATATTTTTCAACGTGGTATTTAATTCTTACTTTAAATGAAACCTTTGAAACCTTCGATGTTTGGAACCTTCGATGTTTGGAAGTACCTGTTTCTTTCTGCAATCCCATAAATACAATTTACCAATTAATATCAGATAATTTAACAAGGGACATTTTGACATCGCATACAGGAACCCTAGCAACTAAATAATTTGGCTCACCAGTTTGAGCCACCAAATCATGAACATCACAATAAGAATAACAAACCGCACGAGGCGAAAAAGCATGTGAAAAACTCGACTGCAAACTCGAACTTGAACCGCAAACGGACTCTGTACAATCAAAAGGAGCCGCTGCATCATGGAAACTGTCAATTCTAGAAAATAAAATGTCATGTTCAACATCCTCAGAAAAACAAGGAACACTTTCATCCACAGACTGAGCATGGTGGACGAAGGTGTTCGAATGAGTTAGTTTTTTGTCTCCGAACTGGCAGAAACAAACGGACAGTCAGACGAACCAGCGCGATGTTACTCTTGTTTTCTTGATTGCACCCAGCAGTCGGAGCAAATGTGCCGCAGCCACTTCCGTTCGCCGCGAAGATAGCCATAATGGGCTTGATTAAAAGAACATTGTTGTCGTTGAAAATCTCGACAATACAAGACCTGGGTTGAGGACGTTGAAGATCCTGCACTAGTACTTGGAGACGATTTGTGCGCTTTAGGATGCCCGTAGAGAGTGCGGCTCTCCAAATGAAACAACGAATCGCCCCACTTGAGAAGGCCTCGCTCGATTTCCAGAAGAACAGCCCCGTGAAAACTGAGTACGGCTTGCCACTCGTATTGCTGGGCAAAATACATGAGGGACACGAAATGCTTAAGCCGAGCACTCGATCTCCTCAATATCAGGGGATTGGAGGATCTGTCCATAACCAGCGACGAACTCCTCTAACATCAGCTCGTCAAATTTAATATCACGACGAGCATTTGTGAGACTGAGGAAGCTATGCGGCCATAACTGGGGATAAAGGACGGTAGTCGTAATCTTTGACTCCTTCCCGGACTTTAAAGACTTACCGCCACTATTTGACGCACTTTTTTCTTTTGCGCGGACGCCTCAACATCGTCGTGGTCCGAGTCACTATCGCTGGAATCCACCAACCCAAGCTGAGCGATGCGACGATCGGCTTGTTGGGACAAATCTTGCATTGCGCGCAACTCGGCAAGGTAACTCCTGAAGCCGTCGCACCACCAGTGATTGCAGTTGGAACGGGCACCTCTGTAATCGGCGACTGGTTAGCCGTAAGAAGGGCACGCAGTTGCTGATTATCAGCCTGGACTTCCTTTAGACCATTGGTAAGCGATTTTACCGCGCCTACCAAAGAAGCGAGAGTGATTTCGATAGAGTCGACTTGGTCATCTTCAACGGCAGAGACATCAGCGCTTTGTTCTGGCCCAGTGCAACCTTTGCCCGACTTTCCAAATGTATGGTCCGAGAGTGGCGTCTTGCAGCCAGAACAACGACGAGTTTTACCCATAATCAACAGAGACCAAACTACACGAGGTAGAAAAAACGAAGAGAAAAACAACACGAGGTAGAAAAACGATGTGACCGTAACAAAAGTGATAGAAAACTGAAATACAAAACGATCTACAATCTGTAAAAGCAATGCCTATCAATAGTGGGTGTGTCGCGTGCGGTTGCCAATTAATCCCTTTGAGCGGAAGCGCCCAGAGGAAAACGTAAACGCAACCCGTGAAATTCCTTTGTTATTGTTAAATAATACTTTTCAACATTTTTCCACAACATATTTGAGTGCCGACAGTAAAAGAGAAAGTGACATAATGTTTCCTGTTCAGTCTTGAAAAAAGTACATTTGTCATGCTGGAGATATCCAATTTTAAAAAGTTTTGCATTGGTGTAAAGTATTGAATTTAAAACTTTATATTGAAAGGATTTAACATAAGGCTCCTGTGCTATTAAGTGGGGAAGGTTGTAAACAATTTTATATCTTCGTCAGATAAGCCAAAATCATGTTTTAAATTCTTTGCATTATTAGGTAATTGTGCTTTATTTGATATTATTAAAGAATAATAGTCTTTCGTTTTGTTTTCCGCTATGTCAAAAATCTCATTTCCCTTTATAAAATAAGTATTATCTGTAAAGGTAGTGTACTCTATTATTTTCAAAGAGGAAGGAATTGCGTGCCTAAGACCTGTCCATGTAAGAAAATTAGCTTTCTCCACTATGTTATTAATTACATTAAAGGATTCTATGTTGTCGAGATTGAACAAGAGATCTTTAATGATACGTATCCCCAAGTCATAATAAGATTTATAAAAAACTGGTTTTCCATCTATTCTTATATCTTTGTTATTCCAAATTATACAGAGCCGTTCTTTATTAGCTAAAAAGAGATTTCGAAAATCTAACCAACATTCTAAAAGTTCTCTGTAGCAAACCGAGTTAATTGAAAGATCGTCCATTGCATAATTACATTTAAAAAGCAAAAGACCGCCAACATTACGTAGGAGATGTAACAAGTAGAATTTCCACGTACTTTCGTTATCGCTGAAAATACGTTTTAGCCAAGCTAATCGTACAGCTTTGACCAAGCTTTCAATATCTGTCATTTTAATGCCACCGTCTTCATAACTGTTTATTGAAGAGAGCCTTGTTACTTTATCCTTTCCATTCCATAAAAAGGAGAAAATCAAACTATTCACTTGTTTGATGATTTTACCTGGAGGTGAAAGAACCGAAGATATAAAAACTAGTTTTGGGATAAGTAATGACTTGATTATAATTACTTTACCATAAATGGACAGTCCTCTAGATGGCCATATATTTATCAGCTGCTTTATGCTGTCAACCTTCTCTTGAAAGTTTTTTTCGTAGAGTAATGATAGGTCATATGTAAAAAAGGTTCCTAAAGCTATAATAGGTTCACTTGGCCATTTAATACCAAACGGTTTTTCGTCTTTTCTTTTAAGCGAACCAATCCACATTCCTTCTGTTTTAGAGCTATTTATCTCCAACCTACTGAAGTTCTTAAATACTTCTAGTTCTTCAAATAACGTTTTTGCAGAATTTTCATCAGACAGGGTTGCTGTGGTATCGTCTGCGTATTGCAATAGCTTGGCTTCATGATTTCCTATTTTAATTCCTTTGATATCAACATTTTGACGAATGGAAATTGCCAAGCTTTCAACAGCTAAGATAAAGAGGTAGGGGGACAAGGGATCACCGTGCCTCACACCACGTTCTAAAGTAAAATAGTCTGATGCCATTCCATTATTTATTACACAGCTTTTTGACCCAATTTATAAAATAAGGGCCGAAATTAAAGGCCTCGAGGCAACTGAAAAGATAATGCCATTCTAAAGAGTCGAAAGCTTTTTTAAAGTCAATGAAAATCAAGATACCTGGAATATTCTTACTGTCTGTAAATTCCATTATATCGAAAATTGATCGAATAGTCTCACTAATATAGCGATCTTCAACATAACCTGTTTGATTATGATGTATGATATTCGGTAGAACTTTCTTTAATCTTAAAGCTATCACTTTTGAAATTATTTTTGCATCCACGTTAATAAGAGAGATTGGCCTCCAATTTTCAATAAGAGTTCGATCTTTTTGTTGCTTTTCTATAAGAGTTATAATTGCTTTTCTTTGAGAGCTAGACATTTCGCTGTGGTTGAAACACTCACTCACACATTCCATAAATGGATCACAAATTAATTCCCAGCAACTTTTGTGAAATTCTATCGGTATTCCATCATTACCAGGAGATTTGTTACTCTCAAAACTGTTAAGAATGGCTGTAATTTCTTCAACAAATATTTCTCCTTCACAAGATTGTTTTTGTTCTTCTGATAATCTTGGTATATTCAAATTATTTAAAAATGCGTTTCCATTTTCCTTATCCTCATCTGTTACGTTTGATTGGTACAAGCTCTGGTAAAAACGTTTTTGTTCGTTCAGTATCCCAAAAGGATCAGGTGTAATGGCACCATTTATTAATAGTTTTCTTATATGTTTTTTTGACGTGATTACGCTTTTCTAAATTTAGAAAATATTTTGTACTTCTCTCGCCATGCTCTTGCCATCGTGCCCTTGCGCGAATAATTACACCCCTTGTTTTTTCCTCATAATAACTTTCTAGAGTTTCTTTTGCTTCATTTAGAGTATTTAGGTTTGAGTCAGAAGGTTCCTGTTCGAATTTTTTAGTTGCTTCCTCGTGTACTTGTTGTAAGTTTTTTTCCATTGCAGATCGTTCTTTGGCTTTCTTTTTCGAGAACAAAATAGCATGGTTCCGAATATTATACTTAATCCAGTCCCAGATGCACCTTTTGTCGGATAAATTATCGCTTCCTGTTGTTTTCCAAAGTGGAATATTTTGTTTTAATTCTTCCAGATAATTCGGATCTTCAAGAAGAGAGACGTTCATTTTCCAGAAGCCGGGCCCCTTTAAGTTTTGATTGGAGTCGGTTAGATTCAACTCAATTGCTGCATGATCAGTTTTTATAGCTGGAATGATATCGGTTGTATTTACAAAATCCTGTAAGTTATTTGATATCAGCCAATAATCTAAACGACAGAAAATTGGTGGAGATTTTTGGCTCCAAGTGTAACTTCTAGATTGTGGATTTTTAATTCTCCAAACGTCGACAAGGTCCAATTCATTTTCTAAACATTCAATATTGTCTATAAACATTTTTCTAGGTACCATAACGCTACCTTTCTTATCCAGCTTAGGGTCAAGAGGACAGTTAAAGTCACCTCCAAAGATTATATTTTCTTCACAATCTAAGTCTTCCGTCTGTAGCACTCTATGTAAGTTTTTATAAAATATGCCACTGACCTTATCTTTATTTGGCGCATAAATATTAACTAAAATGTACACTTTATCCTGAGTGCTTGCCTTCAGAATAATAAATCTTCCCTGGGGATCAACAATGGACTTTTGAATTACACAATTAAAATTATTCCTAATCAATATCGCAACTCCACATGAATTTGGGCTACCATGTGAGAAAAATGCTTTGCCACCCCATTCATTTGCCCATTGTTTTTCCGAATCCTCTTTTGAATGCGTTTCTTGCAGGAATATCACATCAGCTTTTCTTTTACGGCACCAGATAAACATAGTTCTTCTTTTATGAAAATTACTTATGCCCCTTACATTCAACGAAACTAATTTAAATAAATCTACCATTTAAATTGTGTTTTTTTTTAAAAGCATATATTGTTTGGGATTAGTACCTTTCGATGTTTAATGAAGCATTTAAAGAAAGTGGAACAAAAGACATTTTCTCCTCCAACTGAGAAAATAGTAAAACAAAACAAAACAAAACACATAGTACATTTACATATAAACTTACATTAAACAAAATTCTTAACATCTAGTGGACGTGGATTCACTATTCAGTTTGAAACCGATCATGGAATTTACATTAGTAATTTTTTGCCATTTTACAATAATAGGGAAGGTCTTTAATTTCTTTTCCTCTGTATATTTGGCCATTGATAATCAATTTATCAAAATTAAAGAAGGCTTTTTGCTTGTTCTGCTTTGCCTTTTTAAGCACTGGATAAAGTTTTTATGAATTTCTTCGATTTCTTTCGGGAAGTCGTCTGAGAAACCGATGTTGGTTCCTTTTAAGTAGAATAGAAGATAATAGAATAGAAGGAGCGAACATATTCTTTGTCCTGATAATGACTGAAGCGAGCAATAATTGGTTTAGGATGGGACAGAGCTCTTAGACTAGAATTATTAGTGGAAATTCGATGAACTCGCTGAAATCGAATATCGTTGACCTTATCCGCTGGAATTTTCAAATTATCGACGAAAATCCTTCTTACCAGCTCTTCAGTATTTTCATCCTCTTCTTCCTTGACATTGAAAATTCTTACATTCTCACGTCTTGTATAGGCTTCCAACTTGATGTTTCTGCGTCTAAGTGCTTCAATGTCCTCGAGCAAGAAGTCAATGTCTTCATTGTTTTCATTTACTTGTACAGAAGTTTCTTTCTGGCTTTCTTGTAGACTTTGAATTTCTTCCTCGGCAGATTGCAAAGATTGTTTTAAATTCTTTACATCATCTCTCAGCTTACGTATTTCATCTTTTAGTAGTGCAATTTCACCACATGCTGTTAAAACTTGATCTAGTTTAGTGTTCATTTCCTCGAGGCGTGCTGACATTCCTACGCCGGCGCCCACATGTTCATCATCTTCACCCGTTTGCAAGCCATTTTCTCTCAGCCTTTTGCTCGGATTCTTGTCCGCTTTGTCCTTCCCCATTTCTAGTTATATATATTTGTAGGTTTCCATAACAGGTACGTAATTGAAGCGTTTAAAAAAGCATATTTGGAGGAGCTCACAAAAGCACATCCTACCTCAACGAGGTACACTGCGCAATAACAGATGGTAATGGATTATATCCAAGGCAGAGATTTTGCCAACTGATTAAAAAAGTGACAAAAAAGTCCCTGGTGGTTAGTCCAACTTCTCAAACAATCCATTCTATGCTGACTTGCTTCTCACCAGACACTCCTCTCGTCCATACTGCATGGTGCATGCTACTGCATGCAGTGCAGTGCAGTGCAGCCCATACTGCTGCTTTGAACCAACCTTCAACCTCCCACCTCCGATAGCTCTTGTAACAATTCCATGGGGTGTGCATTTAATTTGTGACGTCCCATTATCGGTGGGATCCAAACTTAACTGTTGATCTGCTGTCACCATCAGCTGACTGAGGCCGTGCGGGTTGAGTGCTTGCAAGGCGGCTACCATGTAAACTGCATGAACCGCATTAGGAAAAGATTCCAGAGTTGTCCATTATGCTATGTAAAGACGCACCTTGTCTGTCAAAACATAGTATGCCAACTCCCCGTTGAACATTGGGTCAATGTGGAATAACAAGTTTTATTCAGTTTCCTTGGCTTTCCTGGTTGGACTTGTGACTGTTACATACATGTAGGCAATACACTCCTGACTTTGGGATGTTGCATCCTTTTGCAATTAGAGTCGACAACTTAAAGATTTGGCCCTGTTTTACCATGTGCTTTAGTCCCTATTTTTGCCACAAACTGTTCTTTCCTTATTCTCCACACAATTGCATGCAAAATGTGACATATTTGGTCTACTGTATGTATAGATTAACCATTAAAGTTACATAATTAAGTAAAGAACAAGTTAATCGGCATAAGTACGAGTCTGTCTTTTTTTTTACCCAAATCCGTATGGAAAAGTGTTCAAGATTTGTGAGTCATCTGTAAAAGCTGCAATGTTAAAAACATGCCAATTTTTTTTTTCAAGTGTTCTGTGGAGTGAAGAATGGGTTGTTTCTTGCAGAGTATATCTTGAATGTTAGGCAAAGCTGGGTGATGGGTGACAATGAATGGGATTCGGTCAGATTTATCCTTTATGGCTTGTGCTCTTTTAAGGCTTCGGTATGAGGTATTTGTTTTGCTCTTGCAATTTGTTCTTTTACGAAGCATCCTTTGTAACACCCAGGAACTCAGTGAGTTGAAAACACAATGTGTAGTGGAGAGTTTTGAGAAAAAGCTAAAAATTCGATCACGCCAAGATTTTCTTTGTCGTAGGCCCATGAATTTTTGAAATTATGCAAAGTGAACTTTATACCCATTTATGCATGGCTTCTAGCATCCAACTTTTCTTCTTCACTGTCTCAAGTGCTTCTGTAAGCTCTTGTCAGCATCTAATGTGGACATCTTATTCTTCAATGATACAAACTCGTTTCTCTCTGTCTCCAGTGTTTTTTGAAGGGCGCTGTGCTTTGTTTCAGTGATTATCTTCTGTGCAGTCTTTTCTTTGTCACATTGCAGTAAGACAACTTTTGGGATTGGCTTGTTTAACTCCTGTGCTTCTATTTCTGTTCCCTGGTCTTTTTGTGGTGGGACTACTCAGTAAGCTAGAGGTGTTTTTCACTGTGAAATAAATGAAAATTTAATAAAGGCTATAAGTACAGCTATGAAATGCTAATTAGTTACAACCACGACTGGCATTACAACCACTAATTGGCATTTCATTTAATAGTAGTCTGTTACAACACGGCTGCTCATGTTGTAAACCCAACTTAATTTTCCAGTAAATCTATCTAAAATAAAATATATAGATAAATAAGCTTTTTTTTAGAAGGGAACACCATTGAGTAACCTGTTCTCTCAATGTACAACATAATGTACAACATCTGACTAAGAAAAGAAATACAACTGCATTAAAGTGCGTGAAAACCTTTGTGAAAACGAAAATTGTTTCCTAGTTTACCACTAATAAACTATTTGTACCAACGTTTTCCCTTCAGATGTGAAAGCAACAGGACAAAACATTTTCTGTCGGTTGAAAATTTTGCTGACAAAATGCCAAATCAACCAAACTGCCCATATGAAATACATCCAGAATTATAATTGGACAACTGTTTCAGTCAATGCTGCGATAAGGCCTTTATGATTTTGTACAAGTCACCTTGTGAATTCACTACCTAACAAGCATGCTGTGAGGAAAGGAGGTCAAAAGGCAATAAAAATATATTGTAGAAATATGCTTTTTCTTTTCTTTCTGTTTTTTTTTTCCTCTTAACAAATAGCATGTAAAAATAGATAGACATCAACAAATTGCAAAAAAAATGTTCAAAATAAGGCAAAAATAAAACGTTTGAGATTACATTTTTTCCACCTCTGCACTACCCTTCATGTATAAGTCACCATATTCAAATGCACTCTCCAGAAATTAGCCACACTGACAACTAAACATTGCCTTAAGCTCCTCTGTTCTTTGGCGAAAACAATTCATGCAGACCAATTTTATAAATTATGGGGTGCTAGGGATTTGTGGGTCCTCTAAGGAATCGGAGAAATCTGATTTCTCAGATTCCTTGGATTCCTCTTAGGAATACAATTCTTACTCGTCCTCGCCTGAGTGATCAACGGCAACAAACTACTCTTCTTTGCTCGTGGTGGAATCCGGGGTTCTTTCCCCCCCCCCCCCCCTTGATAGAAAATATGAGGATACATCAAGGTGTTACCGAACAGATTTTACTTCAGGGGGACGAGAGAAGGAATCAGCAAAACATGTAGGCTGTGCAGGCAAACCTTTAATGCTGGGGCAGAGCTGTTAGCGTACTCTGTGCTACGTCCAGCTTCAACTCCCTTTTACAAACTAAACTCAGTAGTATAGGAGTTGGGGGTACTAGATCATTTTTGATCTATTACCAAACCCAACTCGAATACTACTTTCCATATAATGGATTTAATTTAATGAAATCTATATTTGTTTTTTATGAAAACTATATATTTTTTTATAAAGTACTTGTGTTTAATATGGAGTTCCAGAGCATTTTTTCACATGTTGGTTTCATTTTATAATCTCATCAGATGATTCCCTCCTGGGGAACAAAAAGCTTATTACTATTTTTCATTACTTCGTCACATCTTGGACATTTGTATTCTTTATTTTGCCATTTTTTTAATGCTTCCATTTTGTGTTTCTTCTTGTCTTCGTTCGATACTCTTTTTTGACGTATATTAGATGATTTTATATAATTATCAGGCATATCTTCTTTTTCGACATACTCAAATTTATATGAACACCCATCCTTTTTCGATATACCTGATTTACGATACTTAACTCCATCACAAACTCTTTTTATAGTACCATTACTTATATCAAGATGTTGTGCACAGCAAAATATACTATTGAAATATAAAATTTTCTTCGTAGATGAGTTGATAGCTTTTACACATCTTGGATTCTTTCGGGTATATTTATTATACGAATAGTCATTATCCTTAACAGATTTTAAAGTGTTTTCACTCTGTGTTACTAGTTGGAGATTACATAATCTATTATCATCCTTTATATTATTGATATGGTCAATAACATTATTGTCCCGTTATTAGACCATTAAAACACTCCCAGATAAACCTATGTGTTAAACATGTTTTATACCCTTTTTGACCATGTTTCCTAACACCACATAATAAATAACCTCTATTGTTCTTAGTCGTCTTCATAGGTACTTGTCTAATTATATTTAATATATAACCATCTTCATTAGCAGCGTATAAATTATAAATGCATTCATTGATTTCAATCTTACTCATTATAAATATAGTTTTATATATATTAATTCTTTAAATCAATTTTTGTGTGCAATTATTAAATATATATATAAAAAATAAAATATATTGTTATATTATAATATGAAATCAGAAAAATCTAACCTTATAGATATGAACAAGAGTGATCTTAAAAAACTTAGTAAATCTCAACTCATCAAATTGCTATTAAAGCAAGAGAAGAAGAAGCCTAAAATTATCGTGGTAGATGATACCAAACCAAGAACTAAAAAACCAGTTCCAACACCTCGTAAAAGTGTAAATCAAATGGTTCAAAATTATGAAAACAACATAATTCTTCCACCATTAGAGTTTAGGGATAAACCAGTTCCAACACCAAGAACTAAAAAACCAGTTCCATTACCAAGGACTAAGATAGAGCAAACAGATAAAGCTCTGAAAGGCTACACAAAGTCTTATGAAATAAGTATTAAAAATAACAAAGACCCACTAGTGCAACTACAAAACACAAGAAAGGCTATTGCATATCATATTATAAGTACACTAAAATCCATGAAAGGACTGAAATTTGTTGAAACACTCAAGGTAACATTTATAAAAATGTCTGACGGAGAAATAGTGCACAAAACCGCATATTTCAACAGTCTAGCTGAAACAATCATAAATAATCTAGAGATTACTGAATCACTACAAGTGTCAAAACAAAATATATTAAACAAGATTGCAGTTTGGATTTCAGAGGGATCTGGTTGGACTATTCAATCTGTTGACAATCATTATCTTAATGTTGTAAAATATCAACCAATGAGAGGCTCTTCATATATTAAACTACCACAAGAACTCAGAAACAGTGCAAAGGGATTGATTAATATGAAAAATGAGGATAATGAATGCTTTAGGTGGTGTCACATCAGACATTTAAACCCTCAAGACAAATACCCACAGAGAATCAAAAAAGTTGATAAGCAATTTATTGAAAATTTAAATTATTTGGGAATCGATTTCCCAGTCACCACCAAACAGTACAACAAGATTGAAAAACAAAATAATATCAACATCAATGTTTTCGGTTATGAAGATAAACAACCATATCCCATTTATGTTTCAAAAGAAAAACATGAAGACTGCATGAATCTGCTTCTGATAACAGAAAATGAAAACAAGCACTATGTGTTGATTAAAGATTTTAACAAGTTAATGTACAATCAGACAAAACACAAAGAAAGAAAACATTTCTGCATGCATTATCTTCAATGCTTCAGCTCTGAAAGAGTATTAACTGATCATAAAGAAAACTGTATGCAAGTGAATGGCACACAAGCCATAAAAATGCCTGACAAAGATAACAACATACTAAAATTCAACAACTTCCATAAACAACAACCAATACCATTTGTCATCTATGCTGATTTTGAGGCTATTACTGAAAAAATACATGGTTGTCAACCCAATAATAATAAATCATACACAGAAGCTTATCAGAAGCATACAGACTGTGGATATGGTTATAAAGTGGTTTGTTGTTATGATGACAAATATACCAAACCAATACAAATTTATAGAGGTGAAAAAGCTGCATACAAATTCATGGAAGCCATGTTGGAAGAAGTTAAACATTGCAAGAAAGTTATGAAAAAAGAATTCAATAAACCATTAAAAATGGTAAAAAAAGATGAAGAGAAATTTCAAAAAGCCAAAGAATGTCACATTTGTAATAATTTATACACTGAAAAAGACATTCGAGTTCGAGACCATTGTCATATCACTGGTAAATACAGAGGCTCTGCTCATCAAGAATGTAATCTGAAACTTAGAGTAAATCCAGTAGAGATAAAAATTCCTGTTATATTCCATAATCTAAGAGGTTATGATAGTCATTTTATAATGCAAGAGATTGGTGAAATAGTCAAGAAGTATACATACACAAATAAGAAAGGAGAAGAGAAACAGATGAATATTAATGCTATACCTAACAACATGGAAAAGTATATGGCTTTCATGCTTGGCAATCTTACCTTCATTGATAGTTTCCAGTTTATGAGCTCTAGTTTAGAAAAACTAGTGAGTAATCTAGAAAGAAAATCATTAAAATACACCTCGGAAAAATTCGAAGGTAAAAAGCTTGATTTGATGACTCGAAAAGGAGTATACCCTTACGATTACATGGACAGTTTTGATAAATTTGATGAAAAGCTACCACTGAAAGAAGAATTTTACAGCATATTAAATGATCAACATATATCAGATGAAGACTATAAACATGCTCAAAATGTATGGGATACATTCTCTCTTAAAAACATGGGAGAATACCATGATTTATATCTGAAATCTGACATCCTTCTATTAGCTGATGTTTTTGAAAACTTTAGAAAGACTTGTTTGCAATACTACAAACTTGACCCCTGTCACTATTTCACATCTCCCGGTTTATCATGGGATGCTATGCTAAAAATGACTGATATTAAATTACAACTAATGACTGACATTGATATGTTTCAATTTATTGAAAAAGGAATGAGGGGTGGTATATCATATATAGCCAATCGATATGGTAAAGCCAATAATAAATACATGAAATCATACGATGAGAAGGCGCCCTCGAAGTATCTTATGTATCTTGATGCTAACAATCTGTATGGTTGGGCAATGAGTCAATTCCTTCCAACTGGAGGCTTTAGATGGATGACAGAAAAACAGATTGACAATCTTAACCTAGCCAAGTACAAAGAAGACAGTAAAAAGGGTTTGATACTAGAAGTTGATCTAGAATATCCTAAAGAACTGCATAATCTTCACAATGACTACCCATTAGGACCAGAAAAGATAAAAGTAACTAAAGACATGTTGTCTGAATATTGTAAAAAAATAGCTGTCAAATATAATATATCAACAGGTCTCGTACAAAAACTGATTCCAACTTTAAGAAACAAAGAAAAATACGTTCTACATTATAGAAACCTTCAATTATATACAGATCTTGGATTAAAAGTCATTAAAGTTCATCGAGTATTAGAATTTAATCAGTCACCTTGGCTTAAACAATACATTGACTTCAACACAAACAAACGAAAGAATGCCAAAAATGCTTTTGAAAAAGATTTCTTCAAACTTATGAATAATTCAGTATTTGGAAAAACTATGGAAAACATTAGAAAACGAGTAGATGTTAGATTAGTGACTGATGAAAAGAAACTATTAAAAATGGCTGCTAAACCTACTTATGTAAGCAGTAAGATCTTTGATGAAAACCTTGTAGCTGTTCATAAGATTAAAGAAACACTAACCCTAAACAGGCCGGCGTATGTGGGTATGTGTATCTTAGATCTAAGCAAGACATTAATGTATGATTTTCATTATAACTACATCAAAAAGAAGTATGGAGACAAAGCTAGACTACTATTCACTGACACAGACAGCTTAACCTATGAAATTGAAGCTGAAGACGTATATGAAAACTTTTGGAATGATAAAGATAAATTTGATAACAGCGACTACCCTGAAAGCTCACCGTATTTTGATAAGACAAACAAAAAAGTAATTGGTAAATTCAAGGATGAAGCCGCAGGAGTTTCCATTTGTGAATTCGTCGGTCTATGATCAAAAATGTATAGCTACATGAAAGACAACCAAACAGGAGGAAAGACTGCTAAAGGAATCAAAAAGAATATAAAAAATGACATCAAACATGAAAATTATAAAGACACACTCTTTAATAATAAACAAATGCATCATAAAATGAGATCAATCAGAAGTCAAAAACATCAATTAGGAAGTTATGAACTCAATAAAGTGTCATTATCTTGCTTTGATGATAAGCGGTATATTCATAACAATGGTGTGACAAGCTATGCATACGGACACTATGCTATTAACAACTAAAATAATATTTCTTTCATTTTTCAATATATCAGCATTCATTAATTTGAAGAAGATATTTTATAACTTAAACTGAAAAGTCTGATGAATCAATTTTCTTCAATCAACATCGACGTATTTGTATTCTCTGTAGGTGTTGATGCTGTGGTTTGTGCTTGTTGTTGCGGTTTGTATTTACTGTAGGGGCTTGTAGCGACTCTATCACTTCGTCGTTGAGTTTTGAGTTGAATCTTCATTTGATTGATATTTTGCTTTGTCTTAATAACTTCAGCCATAGATCTCTTCTTTTCATAAGAAATAATCTTTTTATACTCTTCCAACGATTGTATTTGTAATGCTACAGCCCTTTCTTCTTTCAGTACATCAACTACATCCAAATTACCAATCGCTTGTGGCATATGAAAGGAAAACGTCTGATTAGATCCCATAAAACTTTCAAGAGTAAAAATGGAATCCTGAATGTTTTGAACATAAGATTGATATCGATGAGTAGCTTCATCAATACTCAAAGGCATCTTCGATGTTGTTAATTCAAAGACAACCAACTTTTTATCAAAATGCTTGTACTTCTGATAAAAATATCAGAAAATTATAAACGAGATACAATTGTAATTGGTTGAAAAAATCATACGACTGTCTCATGATCCGAAACAATAGCTTTTTAGTGATGACTCATTTCCTGTTCATAAGCGGAAAATTCTTTGACAATGAAATCATCGGCTTCCTGTTTTTCCGAGAAAGTCACGCAATGTGATCATGCATTTATACCCCAACAACTAATCATGCCAAAATTCCAATGCAAAAACAGATGATACCATGCTTTTTATGCCCCATATTAAACACAAGTACTTTATAGAAAATATATAGTTTTCATTAAATTGAATGCAAAAATAAAAAACCATAAAAAAGAACAATTATAGATTTCAATTATTTAAAAAACATATAGATTTCCATCAAATGGAAAAGTAGGATATGAGTTGGGTTTGGTAACAGATCAATTTTTGATTTGGTAACCCCAACTCCTATACTACTAAACTCGCGATTATATACCTACGCATTAGCAAGCTTTACAGTGATTGGTTGATACAGTGTTTCTGGAAAAGACAAAGTACAAAGGAAACAACGTCGCTTGCGGTAAACGACGTTTTGGGCTCGGCCGAAAGATAGTGAGAATTATCTCGATCACGTATGATCATGGGGCTGGCGGTTTCCGCAGTCCCTAAATCACACGCGCACGTACTAACTCTGAAAAGGCTTACATTGCTAGTTACTAACGCTAATCAACAAATATTCTTACGAATTACTAAAACTGATCAACAAATATTCTTAGCGATATTTTGGTTGTACAACCTTGACGAGTTAACCCCGCGTGTCAGATGTCGCCCCGGGGTTCACTTGATTATTTTAGTCATTTGGTTTTGGTGTCAAAGGGTTTAACCGATCCCCAGGACCGCGTTGTGGGTTACCGAACAGGAAATAACTATCCTTGCCAAACGATAGCGCACAAACATGCAAGGAAACTCTTTGATAACGACATATGTTTTCTCGTGGGAACTTTTGCCCGAAACACGTGCAAAGATTAACGTGACAAGGTTGTTTCTTCGGCTTTGTGTAACGCTTGTTTGCGTTACCCATATGAAAGCTAGAATTTCATAAAATATTCTTTAACAAAGGGTATTAACCTGTCGTGCAGGGGGTGTCGCGGAGTAATCACCTCCACTCTTTATTGGCGGAGTACTGCAGATGCTTGTTGGAGAAGGCGAACAAGACTTGCTGTTTTGCTTGATGGTTTAGTTACAGGGCACTGGAGATACTCCTTGTAGAAGACAGCTACGCTTCTGGGAGCTACATGTACCACGCTACCTCCTATGGGAGCTACACATTCCGCCCTACCTCCTATGGGAGCTACATGTTCTGCTCTACCTCCAATGGGAGCTGCATTTTCCACTCTACCTCACAACTTCAACTTATTGTGGACTTAATGCCATTTTGCCCACTGCTTGAAGATTGTTTTCACTTTTTCGAAACATCGGTCTTTTCCCTCAGACTGATGGACGTATTTTAGCACCTCGTTCTTTTCGAAGAATTTAATACCATCCTTCCTCTTTGGCATTTTGTCGAATACATCAAAACGTGTCTCGATCTCCCTTGTTGTTGATGCAGGCCCCACTTTTCTGTAACTACTCCTGGATGTCAATGTTGCCGTGACAAAATCGCTGGTCCGAAGACTTTGGTTGTTGCCTGGCAGCTCGGTGAGGGTTTTTGGTATGGCTAATTTCAGTTGTCTATGCAAATAGAGGTAGATTGCCTTTACATTTTTGTCTTCCAAGAGTTTCTGTAGGTAGGCATCTGTTTTACTCTTTTCCCAGATGTCCTTCTAGTATACTGGTTGGCCTTTCTTGATCTCATCAGCAAAAATAGTATCCAGCATGATTTTGTTGCTGTCAGTAAGTTTAGGACTCTTCCCGTCATTGTTGTCCTCCTTTTCTTTGGTTGGTTTTGGAGAGGCAGCTTACTTGCTCATTGTGCTAGTTGGCACTCTCTGTTCCAGCTCTGCCTTTTCTTCAAACAATTTTCTGGGGTGTTTTAGTTTGCTGTTGTCTGAGCATGGTGGCTATCCACTTTAAATGATCCAGTGCATTCCTCTCCACTTCTATTTCTTCGAAACCAAGAATTTTTTTTTAGTTCAGAGATACATTGACAATCACTGGATCAATTATTCCACATGCCTTCCACAATGATGAACGTTCTTTTAGTTTAACGGACGCAATTAATGCAAGGATGGGTACTCCGGGCAAATAAGACTGCAAGTCCTTTACTTTTCCAAAGGCTTCTCTGAGATGTTGCTGCTTTTTACCTCTCTTGACTTGAGAAACCAGGCCCCTACAAAAACCAATTAGTAACAACTAAGACCTCTTTAAGATATGGTAGGTGGACTTAGTTATTTTTGGTGGCCTGAGCTTCTCATAGCTAAGTGAAAATGAAGAAACATTTGCAACTTTAAATTTAGGAACCAGAAAATGGGTACTATTACGATTGAATGGGATGTTAATAGACTAAAAATAAATGGATGGCCAAATATAAAGATTTGACAGACTCGAAATTTAGATGAACCTTATTGAGTGGAATTCCCAGTGAAGCGTTTTAACAAAAGGTGTGTAAATAAGCCACTTAATAAAAATTTGAACTACAGAAAGAGTCGATTTCATCATGCAAGATTTTAGCCTGTGAACAGGCTTCTTTTTGGGGAATTGGGTTAGGTTACATTGCGCTCTGCTCGCTTCGCTCTCGGAATTTTCCACTCTATTATAACCTAACCCAATTCCCCAAAAAAGCCTGTTGACAGGCTAGCGAGATTTATACAGAATTCGAGCTCTTCAGTGGCTTGAGAAACCATTATTGTATTCACTGCTTTTATTCAGTGTCTTATTCAACAAAGATTAATTACATAGTTTACATATTACAATAAAATATTACAATAGCAAAGAATCTGATTAACAAGGGTTGCTTACCAAGCTGAAATGAAATGTACTTCCTTCAGCTCCTTCATTAATGCTTTGGAGCACCATGTTTCTGGGCTGCCAGAAACAACATCAACATTGTCGAATCCACCGGCAAACTCTTTGAGACCAAGACTTGTTAAGTCTTCGACTTGATCCTTCATTATTGAAACGAGTGGCGACACAAACACAACAAGAACAGTTGCTTGTTCAAAACTCCAAACTTCTATGAGAACACAAGGGAGCAACTGGAAGATTAGGCTCTTACTAAATCCAGTCGGCAGAATTCCAAAAACTTTTTGTTTTTGTTTGCCACAGACTTTAGACACAGCTTTTGTTCTTCTTTAAGTCTTAGTATATGCGAAAAATTTCGAAAAGGATAGCTCAAATCTCCAAACCAAAGACCTGCAAATATCATGTTTTCCTTAGCCATTCTTTTCTCATAGGGAAGCTCATTAATTACAAGAAATAAAGGCCATATGGAAACTTTAGACGATTTAAAAACTGGTACTTCATCAGTATTAAAAAGAAACAACATGTCAGGATTATTTAAGATACCCTTTTTAACAAGATCTTTGTAAAGTCTCCTGTCATAGGTATCGTCAATGTTTAGACATACCTTTTTGTTGTTGTTAAAATGATGTTGCAGTGATGAATAGAAACCCAGTCTTTTGAAAAATAATTGGAACTGTTCAGCAATAGGAAAGTAGAGGAAGTAATTGCAGGCACCTTTCAGTCTCAAATCTCGCAGACGGGCAGCATTAGAACACAGTGATGTGTTTGTTGTTTACTGGCTCGAAGCAAAAAGAGCAGAGGTAGTGGCTGTTGACTGGACTGTTAAGACTTTGAAAATAAGCCTTAAAATCTTTCAGCGTACATGTAGAAGGTAAGTTGTGATGAGTGGGTAGAGCGAAACATATGAGTTAGTAAATGCACAATGGCTTCACCAGGTAAATGGTACTTTGCTGTAAACAACGCCAACAGAGTCATCATCGCTGGAATTGTAAGCTGCTTGTTAGCGCTTATCAGTTTCATCTACTGGTTAAGAAGTATCAGGAATTGGCTCTTTTGGAAATGAAAATGTTTGAGAATTGTTCTGTGAGCTAACAATTAACTCGTCATCAAATTCCTCGAGTTCAAACAAAAATTCGTCAGAACATGCAATATCACTTTTCTCTTCTGTTGTGTCTAAGTCCTCTGCAGCTATTTCAGAATTTCTGTAATTCACTTTCAGGTAAAACATAATCATTTAGCAGACTTTGAAACAGTGATTACTCGATTTCTGTGTACAGTGTATTTGTCACCAATGTTTTCCAAATGAGATGAAGATTCACCAATTTCTACATGGGCTGATCACAATCACTCCAGTTCTGTTGAGTTGCCAGTATTAACTCTGGACTTGTATTGTTGGCTGTTCGCAATGTTGTTGAAGTGTGTGAATTTTTGTTTTACAGTACTTAGAACAGTCACATCCAGATGACGCGATACATGTAGCTTCAAGAGGCACTAAGATCTCTTGGTATTTCTCTTCGATATTTTCTTCTTTATGTGGAAGATAATTACGAAATGAAATAGATACTTCCACAAATTTGTCTTCATCAGTATGATTATTTTTTTTATGTGAGCCAGCCATTACGAAACGGTTTGAAACTCTAGTGTAGTCAATACTTCACAATCTAAACAGTGAAAAGGATGTCGCTCAATAAACTGTCGTGAATAAATGTCTAAGTGTTCATTCCCAGAGCTCTTTCTTTTCCTCCAAACTTGGGAAGTAATAGTGGAGCTTTTGTGGGCCGAAGGCCTGCTCACGTAGCTCCATACTCATAGAACCTATGCCTGTCATTTTTCATGGTCATGGCTTGCAGAATGTTTCGGAATGTATGTCCGCCCCAGTGAGTGTCCGAGCATTGCACAAGGCTAGCTTGCGGGGTGCATGACATCGCAGCACATACGCGTATGACGTCATGCATTATCCGGGATCTTAGCAATTTTGAAACTCCCGTCCAAGATCAAATTCTTTCAAAAACACTTTCCACTAGCTTTAGTCACGATCTTCATGTCTGCCAAATCTCAGCACTATCACAGTGCTGTTTTTACCAACTGACTAAATCTTATAGAAGTGTTAGTAAGCTTATAAAATTTACCAAAGGATTAAGGTCAACTATTCACTTGCATACACCACAAGTCACGGTTCAGCTAATTATTCACTTGTGCATCAAACGAGAAGTTAATTATCATAAGATCTTTAAAAAAAACTTCTCACACATGTACTTGATTCCTTTTGTTCATTTAAAATCATTCATCTTTAAAGGATATACACAGTATATATACATGTATATATTATTTGACTGTTAAGATATGGAGACTTACATGTTTGTAAACGCCTCCATGTTAATATTGTATGCAAAATCATAAATGCATCATCAATTTCTCTATTTTTAGAATTGATCACTGCATTTAACCTTAAAGCCTGGTTCCCACTAGTGAAATAAGCATAAGCGTAAGCGCAAGCATAAGCATAAGATAACGCTAGTGGGAACCGGCGTGAAATAAGCATAAGCGTAAGCACAAGAAAAAGGAACATTTTCCTTTTCCTTACGACTGCGCTTATGCTTAATTCGCTTGTGTTGTGCTTATTTCACAAGTGGGAACCGGCGTGAAATAAGCATAAGCATAAGCACAAGAAATCAACCAATCAGAATGACAAAGTTCCAGATCTCCTTGGCCTCACGGTCAAGGCTCACGGTCAACAAAATGGCGGCAAGCGATCTCGATGAGAAGTTGGCTGAGCTAGTTTGAAGCTATCCAGCACTATATGATAAATCTCTGCCCGACTTTAAGAATGCCCATAAAAAGGAGCTGGCATGGGCCGAGATAGCGAGACAAATGCGTTTGAAAACAGGTAGGCAAAGGCACAAAGTTAACTGAGTTTGTGGGCTCAACGAATGATTCGACAAATCAGTGCATGTAGATTGTTCTTTGCTTGTATCATATATGGATTTAAAGCGTTGTAATATTCTTTCTTGCTGTGGTAACACCTTTTATTCATAAACTTTATCAGGCAATTGTAATTTACCACTGAATGTCATTGTCTACAGTCACAATTTCATATGTGCACTATGATTTATTGACTAGCTATTTATTGACTTTATTCGGCACTTTATTCAGCTTTATTGCATTGTAGTTAACTGGAATAGTTATCCATATAGCACTTTCAGTCCCTCCAGCTCATAGTCCAGCAGCAACAACAATGTAAAATAATTATTTATCCTATGTTATTACATCAAGTGAAGGATGGTGTGAGCACAAAAATGAAGAGAGGTGTATTTTTATTGTGAAAGAGCTGTATGCTTTCATCTGGTTTCTTGCTGCTAGAGTAATTTTACTTGGCATGTGAAATATTTATCACACTATTAGTCGGTACTAGATATTGTTTCATGGGCCAGGTAAAATCACTCCACTGAAAAAAAAAATTGTAGTAAGGGGCTATATTATATAACAAATATTAAAGAGTTGTTCTGTGATTATAGGCAAAGAGGCAAAGGAACTATTCAAAAATCTAAGAAACCGCTATAACCGAGATAAGAAAAGGATTAAAAGTCAGAAGGTTAGCGGAAAAGGAAGTCAAGATGTCCAGCAAGCTGAACAGCAGAGTTCAGAACTTTTTAAATATCTGAGGTGGCTTGATCCATACATCAGACCACGCAAGAGCAAATCCAATTTATATCCAAGTTCTGGATTAGCTCATGAAGAGAGTAATGACGAATCAGATGAGTTGGATGATCTAGACTCAGAATCCCAGTCTTCTGATAACCTCAGAAGCTCAACTCCATCAAGTGAGATAAGCAACATGGATGCCGATAGAGGTGGTACGACTTCTGGCACTCAGAACAAGGAAATATGTGGCAATGTGAAATCTGATGTAACAGGGCAACAAAAGTACAGGAAAAGGAAAAGTGCGGTGGATAAGACTGTTGATAAAGTTGAGCTTGAACTTATGCAATCAATAAGTTCTAAACTTACCAGCAGGCCAGAAGAAAGAAAACAAAAAGATGAAGATGATTTGTTTTGTGAGCTGCTTGCCACCCAGTTACGTCAGTTCAACCCCAGAGATAAGTTGCTAATCAAGATGCGTATCAATAACACTGTATATAATCAGCTAATGAAGCCATCAATGAGCACACCTTTATATTATGAGCAAGCTGCAGGAGCTCCCCCAGTTCAAAGTCAATTTAATGTTCCAAGTGTAGGGGGAGTTGATACTAGCCCAGTTAGTAGGCAATTTCATGTTCCAAGGTCAGAGGAAATTGAGTCAACGCCAATTAACAGGCCATTTCACATTACAAATCCCGAGGAAATTGAGTCAACGCCACAATTTCCCCCTGGATTCTTTTTTCGTAGTTAAACAGACTAATAGCTAGTCATTTGTTTGAGATTTGGTCGAAAAGACATTGACATTTTGTTTGTTGGTAAAAATTCTGTTCACTTCTGTGTACCAAGTGTTTGAAGAGAAACACTAGTTTTACCAAGTGTTGAAATTATTACCAGTTTGTTTTCATGTATATGAGATACAGCCATGTATTAAAGTTTACACTTGCTAGCATAAAGTTGAAATGAATAAAAGACAAAAATGTTGTTGTTGCAGGGGAAGTTTATTTATGTATTGTTTATTTGCCTAAACCTAAGTAGAAATGACACTAATTAATCCTCAGGGGAGACAGGAGTTTCTTTCAAATGGAACATTGATAAGCAGTAGTTAATACACCAAGAACTGCAGTCTTGTACTGCCCAAAACACAACATGTGTATTTGTTGCAGGTTAAATTGAGCCTTAGGTTAAAATGATCTTAACCTAGGTTGGTTTTGAACTTTCTTTGTTTGGTACTTATGATTATTATGATAATGAGTGAAAAACAAAAGGAGTTTCATTTTAACCTAAGGCTCAATTTGATCTGCAACATATTCACTCTCACTTAACTCTTTGCATATCCTTTTTATATTTTCATACCACCCAGTAGTGTTAGTTGATTACTTGGGTCCATTTACCAGTTTGAAATGCATATACATACAATTTAAAACTCAAAATGCAGTTGAACAAGTACATGAACATGATTTAGTGTTTTAATAAGTTTTTCTATTCAATTCATTTAAAACTTTATTGAAACTACATTTTATAGCTTAATCAACACTTAATTAATTATTAATTATTATTAATTTATTATGTCTTTCTTTGCCCAATAGTGGAAACTGCATGCACTTCAACGCCTTGGGCCCTTGCACCTGACATAGTCCCATTGCCAGGGTACAGCACCCTCTTGTGAATTAACATATTGTTTCAAATTTTCTCTGACACTAACTGCAGACTGCTGGTACCGTGATCCTCTAGGACGACACAAAGGCCTCAATGCACCATTACACTCATCCTCCACAATTCTTCTCCATTCACCAGGGCGTATTTGTCCTGTGCTGTCCTCACTGTCCACAAATCCAACAGGGCAGTACAATGCATTGTTTGTTTGTCTGAGATAATTGTGGAGGCACACAGTAGCCTGTGTTATGGATTGAGCAGTTTCAACACTTCCTTGGATAGGCCGGTGAAATATACGCCATCTCGCTGCAAGAATGCCAAATGCATTTTCAATCACCCTTCTTGCTCGAGAGAGCCGGTAATTGAAAATTCTTTGGTCTTCAGGTAACTCCCTTCCAGAAAATGGTCTTTGCATCCATTGCTTTAAAGCAAATGCTTCATCACCTATTAAGAAGTATGGCAAAGGATTATCTCTCCAACCTTCAAGTGGTTCAGCACTGGGAAGATTCAGTTGCTCAGCTTCCAAAGCGTGCCCCATAGTTGAATGTGATAGAACACCACTGTCATTATTGCTACCATAATTCCCAATATCCACTAAAGTAAATGAATAGCGAGCATCACACACTGCAAGCAGATTTATACTGAAAAAGCCTTTATAATTATAGTACAATGAGCCACTGTTCAGTGGACATTGTATTGCCACATGTTTTCCATCGATAGCTCCAACACAGTGTGGGAAATTCCACAACCTTTGAAATTCACCTGCAATGTCTTTCCATTGTTCACTTGAGTTAGGAGGTCTCAAGTACTCCTCATGCAAAACAGCCCAAATAGCGTCGCATGTTTCTCGAATGATCTTTGAAACTGTTGCCCTCCCTATTCTGTAGGCAAAAGAGTTAGACTGTTGGCTATCACCATATGCTAAGTAGTGTAGAGTTAAACTTAACCGTTCTGCTGGTCCAATTGCCTGCCTCATTTTGGTGTCTTTCTTGGTAATTAACGGAGCCACTAAAGACAATAGATGTTCAAACCTGTCAGGTGACATCCTCATATACCTAGGTACAAAAGTTGGGATAGACAATTGTAACTTAAATCAAACACAGAATGGATAAGGTGGGGGGGGGGGGATTCGGGGGTCAGAAATTCCCTCCTACCCAGATATAGCATTGGGAACAATTGTCTCCCATTTGAACGACTACGGGGTTGATAAATAAAAACCTGTTCTGTTGCCGAAATTTACTTACAAGTGTGTTAACTTAAAATCTCATCTGAGCTTGACTTACCATATTTATTCGATTAAACTCCGCGGCATTTATTAAATTTTTCGTGCTTCGAGTGCAGCATTTATTCGAGGGCGGTGTTTAATCGAATAAATACGGTATGTGGGGCAATTGTCGAGACAATTTGCTAGAGTCAGTATCTTCCTTTGTCACAACCAAACGATTTATTTTTTTCTTCCATTGCGAAGTTAAGAAACTTCATTTTAAGCTATGTAAAACAAAATCCATTTGTTCCACAAATAAGAAAAGATAAAAGCTAACCTGAAGTACAACTCTCTGTCGCCAAGACGGAGCTCTTGAACAAGATTATGATAGTCTCCTTGCAGTATTCTTCTTGAATATATATCCCGTACCCATACACTCCTTCCGTGTCTTCGATTTTGGACTCTTCGACGTCTCCTCCGTCGGAGTAGCACCCACGTTAACACGATCATAACAAACAGCAACCCTTCCTCCGCTGCCATTTCCGCCATCTTGTTTCCTACCGAGACTTTCACTGCGCATGCGTACGTCGCCAGTGTTATGCTTATTTCACAAGTGGGAACATTCTTGTGCTTATGCTTTCGCTTACACTTATGCTTATTTCACTAGTGGGAACCAGGCTTAAGCGCTTGAATGAGGGACAAGCAGTAAATATGGCTTTTCCGACAGTCACAGATCAACACATTTACTCAACAAGTAACATATGCAAGAACAAGATTGGAAAGGTCAGGAAACGTTTCAAATGACCCAAGATAAACTGTCCTTAAAAGGAAGGGAAAACAAGCAACTTATTTATTAAGACATCATAGCTATCGGTATATAATATATAGTCCTTGAACTTGATATATTCAAATGCTTTAAATATTTGTTTTGGTAACTTCTGTTAATGGCGAAATTTCATGCATGCAGTATGTAATCAGCCACAATTTGAAAAGTGATGTTAGATATTAAAACAGTTTAGACATATTTAGTCAGAAGTTTTTCAATCATTGACTACATTTCTTGAACATCATCTCTCTTACCCTTTAGGAATTCTTCATTCAGTTCTTATCGTTTAAATGTGACAGCAAAGTTCTTTTCACTAACTCCTTGTGTGTATAGTTGCATGCACTGTCGACCTGTTTCCTGCTAGGCAGTCTACTGAGGCATAATGACATGCAAAAGGGGGCACATCGTCAAGGTGTATCATAACATGCACAAGACGATTTGGACAAAATTTAAAGTCACTGACTCCAGAAGAAACTGAAGAAATGTCATATGGGAGATGCAAACAATGGCAGATCAGATGTGACTTTGGTGCTTTAAAACTCAAATCTTGGCCATGGACTTGATGAGAGTCGTAAGATATTTTATGATCTCATCACAATTTCATAATGATGGCAATTTTCACAGTAGATATTTAAAAAGTCTGTTAGACAAGGCTGGTTGAGCTGCTGGATAAAATGTTATTGCAGTGGTCATCAAAGGAACATTGTGTACTGAAGCCACAGCTGATGGGCTGGAAGGAACGTTAACCAACTGTGAAAATCATGTGGCAGCAAAAAAAGCAACAGCGGCTGTGACACTTCAAGGCATGGCTTTTGTAACTTTTGTAAAAAAAATGGAAAAAAAAACATTTGGAAGAGCAGATTTATGCCAAGTCGTCTGGGCGACTGAATGCAACCCGAAAAGGACTGAATACAGGCAAGAATCCTTTATTTACATATCTCGGTCATGTGGGTCACCGATGACAGATTTAAAGCATCACCGTTACAGCACAAGGTAAAACATTCTTTCAATTTTTGCCTCAAAAAATGTCACGAGCAACAGACATAGAGCAGATCCCTTCAATGGAAAAATAGAACCTAACAGAGCCTAACAAAACATGAACACATATTTTACGTAGCTACTTAAAGATGCACTCTTTTATTCCCAGTAAGAGTTTTTGACCTCTTGGCTGTTAGAGGAAGTCCCTCTGATTTTTGTTGCCAAACATGTGCCTCTGGTTGAGTTGCTGTACTTAAAGGGATACTCTACACCACATATAAACATGTGCTTAAAATGTAGCATTTGCACTAAAATAACAATCAAAAGACGAAAAAAGTGGGTAAAACCTTTTAAAAAGTTAAAACTCGCGGTGGAATAAGCAAAATATCACCCCCTATTCGAGGACCGGAAGTAAAACAGTCCATTTCTCTGGTCACATGCTATGACGTAGAATGGAGAACTCGCGATCTTTAGTAAACAAGACGCAATAATGGATTCCGGGGATTCGCCTAGTTCTTCTTCTTCGCAAGAAAGTATTAACGATTTGACTGAAGAAATAACATTAGCGGATTATGAGGAAACGCAGCTGTACTTGTTTGAGCCGTATGATAGTGAAGCTAGTTCAGTTACGGACTCTACAGACGAGTCCGATGAGGAGCAATTTGAGCGATTGCAAAACACAGACTGGTAAGCGATCAATTATAAATATCGTGTGGCGAGTTCTTTTCATTGCAAACCTACGATTTTGTAACAAGATTTCATTGGCAAATGAATTTTGTCGAGATAATAAAATTTCCTTGTCATATTTCTTGTGATGGAATATTTAGTCCTTGTAGTTTTTTCGTGTGTAATTTTGACATGAAATATTTTGCGGCATTGGAAGTGTTTTCGTGGTGTTAACATAAGCGATCATCTACGATTATTTTGATTCGAAATTTTAGGTGTAAGTGTGGAAGCTGTCAGAGACTAAATAGAGTTGAAGAGTGTATTTGCTGCTCCGAAATAGACTGCGTTGTGGCGAAAAACAATGAAGCGGTTGAGGCAGAAGGACTGGTTGAGCCACCCGTGTGTATAACACAGCACCCAGGTTCCCACGCCGTTTGCTTGAATCGCTGGGTACTTCAAACGGCATGGTACCAGTGCAAACAACAATATCGGGACAGTTATGAAGGCCCTCAGCATAAACAAAATAGACACATAGCGTACAGGCAACTGGCAAGGTGGTGTTGGGGTCTTGGGTAAAGAAGTGCGAGTGGTCCTGCTGCCTTCGTGTGCTGTATGTTGTATCCGAGCACACTTTCCTCCCCCAGGTCACGAAGACAACTTTTTATTTGAGGGATTTCGCTTTCCAGACGAGTGAACCACCATGAACGCATCTTTGAAAATGTTTTAGTCTATAATGGAAATTGGACTTTAATTGTGACATCAATCTATAAACTGTTGGTATTTTCTATGAGATTCATTGATGCATGAAATATTCTGGAGAAAAATGTTATTAAATTATTGTCAACAAGATACGTTGATAAGAGGTAAATTGTACCCCCATGTTTTAAATGTCATTTTAAGCATTGTTTCATTTTCTTTCTTTTTTTCTACTGACTAACTAATTTACTTAATCTGCACTCTTCAATTTGAAAGATTGATCAAAGATCAACATTTGAATTTTCCCTGCATAATTTTTCACAGCTATAAAAAGTCTGACTTTGACAACATTTTATGATTTGCTTTGAAAATATCGATACTGTGATACAGCTTTCAGCATGAAAAAGGAAAATCACTTCTTAAATCGTGATTTGAATTCATTGACTGCAGTCTGCTTATCAGGGCGGTCAAAATCTGATGAGAGTGACCGTGGAGCATCAGCCTTCTCCAAATCAGAGGTTTCCATGCCAAGGAGAATTTGCACAACATGTTCTTTGAGGTCTGCAACATATCCTAGTTGAAATAAAATGACCTTCATTAAAAACAGTGATTTAGTGATTCACTATGATCACTTCATGTCAGGGGTATCCCATTCCGCTAAACATTATAACCTCTTAGTTACATTTCAGGCACAGTACTTGTAGAATTATAATTTTTTAAATCATCCCAGTATTTAAAAAATAGTCGCCCAACAGGCGCATGTACCTACTGCTATGATGTATAAGGTGAAAAATGCGAAATGTAGAATTGTTTAAAATAATGTTGAATTGCAATTTGATTTAATACAAAGTACTTAGTTAAATGTGATCATATTGCTACATTTTGTAGTTTCTTTGCTCTGTACTCGCCATATGTACATTTAACTAAAATCTTCTTTACTGTGTGCTCTCCTTTCTTGTACGTTGGGAAAACAATATTAACCCTTTCAGTGCCATCTTGCAATTTAACCTGTTCCCTGTCACTGTTTTCATTGAAATGCAGTATTGCAATCTGCAACCTAAAATGACAAAAAGCATTCAGTTGGTGTGGTTGTTTGGCAGTCTAAGAAAGTCTAAAATATGTAACCACTTTCTAGGAACTTTTTTTTCTGAGTAAGCAGAGTTTGTGAGAATTGAAAAGTTCTAAATATGTTAAAATTTTCAAACCTGCTTGTCATTCCATTGTATGAAAACGCCAACCGTTTTGTGGCAAAGTGGTTGTACACAGTGGAAGGCCTCTAGTGATGAGGTGGCATGTTCTCCAGACATCTGCTTTGTCCTTTAACAGAGACCCCTTTGTCAGAAGCTCTGTTAGGTTTTCATAGGGTGGGGTACCTGGAGAAATACATGAGTGTACTGATATAAAAAGCCCTAGTAGTAATCATATTTGTCCAATTTTTCCTTGTACTAACTCACTAACTGTTGTAAAGTTTGATGGACACAAAGATAGAGGAGGGAAACAGTAAAAACAGTCCAGTGATGAAATGACTTTGTGGAAGTTGATGTTTAGGTTAAAAAGTTAATATTTATTTTTGTGTATGTGTGTGTGTTTTGATCTTTAGCAACTGCAGTGTTATGTACCTGGCTTGAGCCATTTCTTCTTTTCTCTGCCATGCAACCAGCCATGACCACACTGAGGAAACAATGGATTCCCATGTCCAGAATGTTTGTTCATGAGACGGTTTGTGATTGATAGCCATTTTGCCTCCTTAAGGTCAACATCATCATCTTCAGTTGACGAAGCACACCAGAACATATGGTTGACTATGCTCTTCCATTTTTTGAACCACAACACAGTCCTTCTTTTTTGCAATGGCATCGATCTTTTTGCCTGTTCCTAAGCATAATTTTAGGTAGGATTAAAGATTGTGATTGTTGTTATCGTTCAATATTGTTGTTTTTGGACTCGCGCACCTTTTCCAACATGCCACCCATCGAACCTGTGCTTAACTGCAGGCCATATCTCCCTCATGTCCTTTCGCATCTGTACATGCCTGTCTGTTATCGAGGTGTCTATGCACAGCCCTTCTTCAGTCAAGAACGTGAGTGCTCTTTCCAGACCCTCCTTTTCCATAGCACCTGAATTCTTAACTTCATTGCTCTAAAGATCGGAAATGAAAAGTATTACTAAAATATGACTTGCTTTTTATGAGCCCATTTTTAATTCCAATACAAACCTGCACCAATTGCAAATCTAGAATTTTGTTCTGCTCCACATCCATTAGCGAATACGAGCCATACTTAGCTGAATGACCAGGGCTGTCGCAGCGACCATCACCTCCCAGTATTAAATCCCTCCCTTCAGCCTTAATGTTATTCAGAAGAGTAGACTGTTGCTCTTTGTAAGTTCTCTGCACAGCAGGATGTACAGTAGATACTTTTTTTGGTGCTACATAAACGTCGAGTAGCCGATCGTTGGAATATTCATGTGTTTCAGAATGTTTAGAAACTTCGCTGGGCTTCCACCACCAAAGAGGATGGAAGAGGACATCATGATATTCCCAACAGGAATGTTTCCAACGGGTGGCTGGGAAACCCAACTTGTGGAGAAAGTGCAAGAAAGGCATTTCTGCCTCACTGTAAACTAGATACAGAAACATACAATTGCAGTGAGCAAACATGCAAACAAAGTGGCACCAAAACTACTAACTGTAAGGACCAAAGGCAGTGTAGTCCCTGACTGAGCATTTTGGGCAATAACAAATTTTGATGACTAATAATCAATGACACTCTTTATCATGGTATTTTGATATGTATTACATCTTATATAATAGAGATAATCAATATTGTTTGTCACTTTGTACTTGTAAATCCTAGGCTAAACTACCTCATGATGATGTCTCCAGGTCAAACACAATATTTTAGAATGGATATCTGGTAGAAAAGCCATTTCCTTGTCTGGTGGTTTTGAAAATGGAGGTATTTCTTCCACTGCATTGTCATTGATGTATCCCAAACCAGTCTCGTACTTTGGTCCCTCTCTTATCTCCAGCTGTTTCGTCTTGGAGGATCTCTTTTCTTTCCTGGCTCTCCTTTTTCGCTTAAACTCCTTTGTGCATTCTCTCGCTCTGAGGTTGGATATCTTTATGTCCAGTTTTTTAGAGTGTAACTTCTGGCAGTATGCTCCAGGAGATAGGTGAATTTTCTGAAGTGCCTAAAAGCCAAAAATTCATATTAATCTGGATAGAGGACCTGCATGAAAACCAGCAACGGCTGATGTGGCTTTCCTCTCTAAATATTGTTATTTATTTATTTATTTATTTAATAATATTAAAAGGGCTACCCCATCTGTGAGGGTGAAGGGGGAGGGGTTACGATTTCCTGGAACTACACATTGCTCACCACAATACAGTTATTGCTTGAAATGCAAATATTTTCTTACTACTTGCTTGCTCAAAATCTATAATTTGCCACTTACACTAAGGAAGGAAATGCATCATGATATTATGTTCCCAATATTATTGCTCAAATTTGACAACGTGATAGCCCTAAAAATGTAAACAGAGCTATCATCTTCAAATATCACATGCCTTTTGTTGTGAAATGGAAACATAAATTAAATAATCGAAACAAACATTTTTAGAGAGCCTAGCTGTTTTGTATTATGTAGAAATTCTGAGACCAGGGAAATATAAACTGGTGGAATTTTGGAAGGAAAGAAAGCAAAATAGGACTACAGCTGTAAGTGCATTTGTTGACATATTTGCATGTTGTCACAGGCTCAGGTGGTCATGGTCTATAGTAGTAGAACCAATATTGCTTACAACTGTACCTCTGCCACATAGGGATGGCCAATATTCTTTTGGCTCACTGCACAGGCAACACGGAAATCATTACTTTCGCTGGCGCCATAATGGCGAATTTTGGGTGTCTTGCTGCCAGTAGTGTTGTTCAGGGCTTCGTTGGCTTGGCTTGACCCTAGTGGGGCCAGTTTCTCAGCATTTTGGATAAAAACCTCCATGATGCCTTCCAGATCCTGTTTGAGGCTCTCACCCTGAAGGTCTTTACCACTGGGGAGGGAACTGTGGGTGTAGCTGGAGGGATCTTTTAAGTACCAACACCATGTCTCACTACAATGGTTATGATCACCAAAGGCATGTGGCACTATGACTTTTAGGCTTTTCCTCGCTCCTTCAGGGTTGTCCTTGTTCTACTTTAATGCATAGCTAAAACATCGTTGTAAGTACTCTATCACCTTGCCTGTGATGTTTTTATCACCTTTATATTTGTTACTTGCCTTATTTTACTTGTTCACTAAGCTCCGATCCTGATGCATTTTGTTCATTTTCGACTTTTTCATGTAGCTTCTCAAAATCGAGGATTTTTCAGTAGGGGCGTGAGCTCTTTACTGGACTTGCAACAGCCGTTGACACCTTCCCAGGTATAAATGCCTACACCACTCCCTTTTTGAAGATCTGTGGTTCTTAAAGAAGTGTCATTTTTAGAGCATTCCTAATTTTACACTTGTCTTCTTGGCTGATACGATGTGGTGCAGGCTTACTGTGGTTGTGCCTTAAATCGCCACTGGAAACGATGCCCATCCACCTCCGACCATCATAGTTTGTTGGCCAAGCATATAAAAGTTGAGCTGGACAAGGACCAGTCGTTCGAGGTGTGTGTGTGGTAGCATGACTTTTACATTTGTTCTTTTTCTGGCGATTCGAAACTGCATATGTACAATCTGCAAAACTGCATACTTTTATCCCCTAACATAGTGCATGCTTTAGGGTAATTTCAATATTTTTGCCTTGACATCGTTTGTTTTTGTGTCCCTCTTGGACAGCTGGTTATCCGCCCACATGAAATGTCAGGAATACTCTTTATACTAGAAATACGTGTCTCGCAGAACCTCGCGAAGCTTGGGGGAAGATGCACTGCAAAATTTTAGTAATGTGGGAGGGAGAGATGGAATTTCTGATTTAAATGGAGAGGTTGGGTTGCTTGCTGGCAATGGCCCCAAAATTTAAAGTTGAGACATTTTCGTTCCCAGTCTCTTCCACTTAACTTGTACTTTATGCCCTGTCTTCCTAAAATAAAATAAATGGGAGCTGGTGCTGGTCAGTTTTGGGTTTTGAGCTGTGGGTCGCTGTAACTGCTATGGACTGGGTACCAAACGATCTCAGGCCTTCCTCTAACCCCCCCCCCCCCCCCCCCCCCCCCCCCCCCCCCCCCCCCCCCCCCCCCCCCCCCCCCCCCCCCCCCCCCCCCCCCCCCCACCAAAGGAAAATTGGTCTGAAAGTGGATGTATAAGTACTGTTGTGGACATGGGTCCAGGACAATATGCAGTGGTGTTCTGTTTATTCAGATTGTCTCAATTCAATTCCATTTTTGAAGCTTGTGAGTGCTATTTCCCAAATTAACCTGTTCCCTTTAAATACTGCTATAGTTTTTGTTCTATATACTGGGTATCAAATAATTGGTAACCCAATTCTCTATTTGCTTGAATGGTTGAGATCACAGGAGGTTACTATGTTGATGTACATTCTCGTTACTGGTGTCAATACAGTTCACATAGCCATATAACTATAGTGAATTTGTATTCAATTTCCGGCCACAGACAACTCATGTTGAAGGTGATGAGGTTCTCAATTTGCATAATCTATGTACTTGCTTTTACACTGATATTGTGAGGAGATTTAAAATACTGATCGCTGTTCCAATAATAAATATGAAGCACTTATTCTTCGGCCTGTTAAAATATGAAGCAGTAATGTTGATGTGTCATGTGTTTACCTACATGTATACAGTTGCTATACATTAGCTGGTCATGATTGCTAACAGAAAATTATTTTTTTCCTAACAAATGTTTTTATCCAAATTGTAAACAGAAATTCTCCTTAATAAACCATTCGAATGTTATTTCTTATTGAACTATTTTATGAAGAATGCTGTAAACTCAAGATACCGTATATGTATACAAAGCACATTTCACTCAGTTCATTCACAAACAATGCTACATCATGTAAATGTTGTATATTTGGGAAATAATTTCTACCTGTGTGATCTGTAGTTTTGATCATTTATCTGTAGTTTTGATCATTTAAAAAGTTCCTTAGTGACCTTAGTGAGAATATCAAAAAACATCAAATTACAGTGTGTACTATTTTTCAGTTTGATTATCCTCTCAGTAGTTTAGCCACTTAAAATCTTTTTTTTTTGCAAAAGCCGGTGATTTGAGCTACATTTCTTAATCGCTCTTCTTCTCTGAGTCTTTCCTGCCGTGAATCAGTGTTTGCTTTTCCCTACCGTATCTGCGTATCAGGCATGAAAAATATTCGTCACGAGTAAGCTTATTTAGCTGATCGTGTAATTCTTGCCGCCTCTCGTTGCGTCCACAAACAGAATCATTTTGTCCAACACTTCCAGTCGGTGTCGCCTCTCCTGATCGGTTTCGTTCAGAATTCTAATGGCGGCATTTTGTCAAGGCGTTTGAACCTAGTCAAACGGTGTGCCTAGGCTGTTCGAAGTCTTTGTAATCTATGCTCTCGTTGTCTCTTCGTTGCTCGATCGCGCTGAATTTCAAGTCACCGTTCAGCGGAGTTTCGGTGGTTAATTTTCTCGGACAAGGATTTCCAGCCACTTGTTGAATTCAGCGTTGTTGTGTTTGCTGTTCTTTCTCATTTGCATCAGAAATTGGTTGTGTTTCACCGAAAGTAAACATTTTTACACTGGGTAAACGGCCGCCGGCACGACCTCCATGAATAAACATGAGAGTGCGCCATTGTCAGCGGTCGCGATTTTTGTTGCCAGGCAACTGCAGGACACCATCAAGTATATAAATATATATATATATATATATAAATATATTTTTCGCTCGAATTCACGCGGCTCAGCTCCCGAGGGACGACAAATTTATTAACCTCGCTACGCTCGGGCCTTCGGCCCTCGCTTCGCGAGGAATTATACATATACAGGCAGTGTAATAAACAAAAAGTATCTAGCCTCTGGAGCCTCTGGAGCCTCTGCATCCAGAAGTATCTGATGCGCCTTCCAGTGGCTCCATTATTTTGGTGCAATCATCTTCTACTTCCTTGAGAGATAATATTAATGAGAGATTGCACTGAACATCCCCGTTACAGTTTTTCAGTGACATTTTTTCCAATGTAAAAATAAAGCCATTGTATTCTGCATCTTTAAAGTCAAGTACAATAATATAATTATTTGTCTCAAGGATTTTCCATGATTGAAGTTTGAATTCAATTTCGTAGCTTACTTAAATACCCGATGGAAAGACACCACAAGATCCTCCATCTTGCTTGCCACATAATACTCTGCTGACTGCTTGATAACACCGAGTTTCTTTACTGAAAATGACTAAATTTAAAAGATATGTAAAATCATCATTTCCTATAATGAAATGTCAGAAAATAGTTCCTTTGCTAATTTTGGTTGATGATCACTGGATGCTTCAGCCAAGCAACTACCTCCAGAAGTATCTGATACTATCATGCACCTTCCAGTGCCTCCATTCTTTAAGTGCAATCATCTTTTACTTCCTTGAGAGACAATAGTAACAAGAGATTGCACTGAACATCCCCGTAACAGTTTTTTGGTGACATCTTTTCCAAGAACTCGAGTAAAGCCATTATATACCGCACCTTTAAAGTCAACTACAATAATATTATTTGTCTCAAGGATTTTCAGTTATTAAAGTTCGAATTCATTTTCGTAATACCTTAACCTTAACCTTCGTAATAGCTTAACCCTTTCACTACTATATGCAAATGAGGCCCAACCTCACTGTTCCTGTGACTTAATTAGCCTGCCATAATGATTTCAAACCTAAATCAAAACATATATGCTCAGTAGATTTGGGGGGCAACTGAAGCAAAATAAAGAACACAGAAATAAAGCTGAAGACTTGTTGTAATTGATTCATAATAAATATATACACACATCACCTTGATACAAATGCAATTTACATTGAAAGTTAAGACAACTAAATAAAGTTCAAATTTGCCGCCATTGCTATACACAATGCCATTGGTCATTTTGCTTTAATTCTGATCCAACTGTTCTCAGGTAGTAGCTTTCTGCTATAAATTTAAATATGAAGTTCAATGAAATCAATAGAAACAAAGTTTATCGCAAGAACGAGTCAAAAGTAAGTTACTCGGCCTGATCGTGATACAAATTGTGGCACATCGTTCGGCAAAGTGCAACTTTACACAGACTGCACTCGAAGCGTGTCTCCACCTTGTAACCTTTAGGCGTCCTTCGGCCGGCTTTGCTGCATAGGACACACTTTCGCTTTCTTCCTTCCACATGGACAGAGACATGGGCTGCTCTGGCGACGGAATGTTCTTGAGGCTCTTGGGATCTTCGTTTTCTTTGCCTCTGCGAGAAACCATCGATCAGTTGCTTTGCGAGATCAAGCTTGAAGTTGATCATTTCTCGTTTTCCCTGACCATGAGTAGTGCGGTGAAATGATTCCAAAACAAACGCGTTACAAACGGATAGGTTGAATAAAAACCAAAAAATGTAGCGATACCACTTTCGGGAAGAATAACCCGTAAAATAAAAAGAACGAAGTTGATCGGCTCGGTCAACACCTCCCATGTGAGAGGTGTAAACATCTGCTACACGAGGCTTCTCAATATTGAAATTACGGCCGTTCTTTTGTCGTGGAACAACACGGGCAGGCTCACTTGGCAACACATTTGTCGATAAGAAAGATACATCTCTCTTGTCATGCCATTTTGTAAATACGAGTTTGCCACGCTGAGCACTGACTTTCTCGCCTTGGCGAAGCTTGTTCTTGGAACATGGCGGCAAGTCTTTTCGGTTACACCGAACAGTTCCACAAGCGTATGTGTTTTGAGCAAGCAAATGTTCCATCAAAGTGGTGCTGGTAAAAAAATTGTCAAAAAAAACATGTCTGTTTTTGTTAAGAAATGGCCTTGCCATTTTCATAACTACATTGTAGCCAAGGCCATGTAGACGAACTTGATTACCTTCCTGCCCGAGGTAAACAGCAAAGTTGGTGACATAGCCATTTTGAGAATCGGCGGCCATCCAAACTTTTATTCTGTATTTTGTTGGCTTTGCAGGCATATATTGACGGAAAGACAGCCGGCCTTTGAAAGCAATCATTGCCTCATCCACGGACAAATTTTTGGAGGGCTCGTATGCATTTTGAATATTGTTCAAAACGATGCAAAGGATCGGGCGAATCTTGAACAGCCGATCATAATTTGCGTCGCCACGTGGCGGCTCCGTTTCAGAATTGCTAAAATGTAAAAACTGGCTAAGTTCTTCGAAGCGATTTTTGGTCATAACGCTTTGGATGCCTGTATTACCCAAGAAAGGATCTGTTGACCAGTACATGGCAATTCGAGGGAGGTTGTTTATGCCCATAATGCATATGCCAAGGTAGGCCTTCAGTTCGCGATTTGTTATGTCTTTCCACTTTTCGAGACGCGGCGTGTTTGCTAGCTTTTGGCGAGCATATCGATTTGTCTCCGTCACGATTGTATCAATAATCGAGTCTCCAAACAGTTGACTGAAGAAGTCGTTAGGCGATGGGTTGTCAGAAACGTTGAATTTCATTCCTTGTCTGCCGCTAAACTCACCAATATCAAAATCCTCGAGTTCATCTGACCACTCGATAGTGTCACTCGCATTCGAGTCATTGTCGCTTTCGCTGTCGTTTTCATCCTCCTCTAAATCTTTTTCTACTTCCTGAACATCAATATCAGATCCATCTGCTGTATTATTTTCTTCTTCTGAACTACCAAAAATATCGTGAAATTGCTCAGCGCTTATAATCGAAGGTTCCGCCATTTCTCTCGCACGCCAAAGCAGTGATCAAAACTTAGCCGCTCCACACTCCACACAGGATCACAAATCATATGCGCAGTTGGGTGGATTTGATTGGTCAATATCTCTTATAACAAAAGGAGAACAATGCAGGACAATAAAAATAACTCTAGGGAGGGAAGGGACAACCAAAAATAGTCATATTCTCTTGGCCGCTTTTGGCCGCTTTAGGAACTGACAGCCATTTCCTGTTGGCCGCTTTTGGCCGCTTCAGTAGTGAAAGGGTTAATACCTCATGGAGAGACACACCATAAGATCCTCTATCTTGCTTGTCACATAATACTCTGCTGACTGCTTGATAACGCAGAGTTTCTTTACTGAAAATAACTAAATTTAAAAGGTATGGGAAAACATCATTTCCCATGAACACAATGTCAGAAAATAGTTCCTCTGCTTCGTCCAGCAGTTTGTACTGATACCGTGACATAAAAAAGGCATGTTTTCGTCCAGGTGTAAATAAATACTCTACACCCTCCATTTGCTACTTGCCTCGTTTACTTGTTCACTAAGCTCCGACCCTGAGACATATTGTTCATTTTCGACTTTTTCATGTATCTTCTCAAAATCGAGGATTTTTCAGTAGGGGCTTGAGCTCTTTACTTAGGGAGTTTAGGGTCAATTTTTACTCATGACTTTCAGGCTTGAAATTACTGCCAAAAGATTCTCCCATTTTTTCTGAACATTTTGGTTTTTAAATGAAGGAAATCGGTCACATAGAAGCAAAGTTATGAATTTTGAAATATTTTTTTAATTAACAAAAATGTGGAAATTATAATATAAGAGAAAGTATGGATTATATGAATATTGAGTGGCACCAGAAATGACGATAAATGTACTTTCTGTCAAAATAAAACGGAGAAACTGTTGCATTTATTTTGGTAATGTGAAAAACGCAATTGTTTTGGAGTAGTATTTCTACATGGTTTCAGGCTTGTCAATTAGTTATAAAGGATATGCCATTACATGTAGCAACCGCCTTGGGTCTGAGGCCGGATACTTCTAAATACAAATTACAAATTAACTTTTGTTTATTAATTGCGAAATATTTTATTTGGATCTGCAGACAAAAAGAATGCATACCAGAGCTAGAAGATTTCCTAAGATATTTGAAACAAATCCATCAAATGGAGAAGAACAATCCTTTCGTTTCAAAGAAATGGGATCCTCTTTTGCGTCCCCTTTAATGTGCTGAAATGCACTGACCCTTGGTTCCGAAAAATAATGTTAGCTTGTTTTTACACCAACCCATTTTTTATTCAAAAAAGATATCTGGCCCAAACTTTCGACCCAATAGCACTTCTGCACTACTTACTACTTTTTTTTTTTAAAGTACTCGGATGTTTTTCTTCCTTTTTTTTCTTTTTTTTTTAACTTAATATATATAGTTTATTCCGATTGTACACTTTCTTTTTCTTCAATACTGTTACTAATAATATTAATAATAACAATTGTATTCATGTATATTTGAAAAAAATTCAATTAAAAAAAAATGACCTTTCCAATAACATTTTCAGCCATAACTTCATAACTAAGCAAGGTATCAACTTGAAACTTGGCCATGATATAGAACTTTCACGAGGGCTATCATTTAAAGTGTCAATCAAGTTGCCATGGCGACCCTGATGACGTCATCAGGTAAATAAATGACAATAACAAAATATTGATCAAAATTGTGAAAATTTCATCTGTAAACAAAGAAATTCAAAATACAAAGTTAAACTATATCTGGATCCAAACCGAGTTTATAAAACCTTTGTGACAAGGTTACACATTTCTTTTAAGGGTTTCCTTTTTCCCATAAGTAAGAAGGTCTCTTTCCTTTCACAACCTCACAAGTGATGTTTTGTTGAGGACATCAAGTGTTGACAATGACTTGTCATTCATGTCATTTAGTTCGGGTTGAGTTTCGCCAGAACCACATTCAATTCAATACCTAAAAATTGAACCATGTGCACAGTGTATCAATAAAAATATTTTTTATATTGTTGGAGTGGTTTTCCATGCCATCCCGCAGAGGAAAGAAGGATGAAGGCCTGCACAGTGTAATAGATGTAACAGATGCTATTCAGTACAGTTGAACCTCTCTACAATGGTCACCTTAAAACAAACCTTTCTGGCCGTTCAGAGAGGTGGCTGTCATGGGGAGGTTATCAATTTGAGCATTTGATCGAGTCAATGAGAAGTTGGGAGAAGAAAACGTGGCTGTTGTGGAGAGGTGGATGTTATGGGGAGGTGGCTGTTACTAGTTATGCAATTATGCAAAATAAATATTTTATATAATAGATTAGAACACAGAGCACAGACAAAAATCAACCAGATACCGCAAATGTATGCATGTACCTACCATACACAAAGAAGACAAAGGGTGTTTTTGTCATATAAAGTCATTCTTAAAATACATAATGCTCATTAGCTATTAACTTTAACTGCAAAAGAAAAAATGTTACGCGTAGTGTCCAAAATGGCCTCATTTTTGGTGACTTTTATAAAATTTTCTCTTTTATTCAACCTTGTATGCAAAACTAAAATTGTTCACAGGGAGACATTAATAAACTTTAGTTTTTTACCAAATCTCAACTTAATCTGAATTTTCATAATTTCAAACGAATTAAATTAAGTGTGAACTGTAGTCGTGTACACCAGTAGCCTGCGCCAGGCCTGATCATATCAGTAACATTTATATATTATAGAACATCAAGAAAAAAAAACAGTGTCTGATAAATCCCTTTAACATAATTTTATTACTCAGTCAGTATCCCGGCATTTAGCAGAGTGCAGTAGGATACATTATGCCACTAGATATGGCAGGACAATGCAAATGTACAATTTGCAAAACTGCATACTTTTATCCCCTCGCATGGTGCATGCTTTAGGGTAATTTCGGTATTTTTGCCTTTTATTTTTATTTGACACTCTTTTGTTGTTGTGTGTCTCTTGGACAGCTGGTTATCTGCCCACGTGAAATGTGGTCTCTGATGGGATGAGTATACTTTGTTTTTAGCAACTTTAGCATCTACACTCATTACATGACCAGCACATCGTTCATGAGCTCCAGGCCATCAAGCTGAAAATTTTGACTCCCGCTACAAAACTGTTTGTAAAATCTAGGCAATATTGGCAGAACATTTTCCCGGCTTCTTCATCGTACACCAGCCACTCAAATTCCTTTCTCCATGCTTCCTTGAAAGCTCTTTCCTTTCTAGCTGTTTTGGCTTTGGTTGGCTCGGAATCTTCACAGTGAATGCCACTTGACTCACTCATAGTGGAACTTGTGGAGACTGTACTCGAAGAGCCTGTGCTAGTTGAAGCTTCTTTATCTTTGCTTGTACTTTGCTCTGTGCCATTAAAGTAGCTTAACAAAGAAAAACTGTGGCGAGCTGCCATAATTGTTGCTTGTTTTATCCGCGACACGAGAGAACCTAAAAACGGCACGGCACCAGATCAAAATTCACTTTCCCACCATGTTGCTATCTACAGCGCATGCTCGAACCAGTTTCTCTCAATTTTCAAGATGGCATCGCAGCATTCGTCTTTGCACAATCGTAAATAAAAAGTATAGATTTGCATGATTCAGATTATTAAAAATATGATACAGCTAAATTTTTTTAAAGATACTTTCATTTATTGTCACTGAGACATCTTTATCTGTTTTTCCATTTATTTCCTTGAGAAAGGCTCCTTGTTCTTCAAATGTGGGACGTGCTAGTCGCACTTTTTATTTTTTTGGTGGAAAAGAAGCGTGGTTGTGTCTCCATGTTCTTGTTAGCTGGAGCATCCTTGTTGCTCTTAAGAGGGATAACGTCTTGGTCATGTTGATCTTTAAAGGAAACAAACAAGCTTGGGCTGCGCTGATTTGTTTTTATAGCTGTTTAAGAGCAGGGAAATAATTGCAGCTATTCAGCTCTTCCATGATTTGCATAAGGGTGCCTTTGATTCTTCCTTTTAAAGCGTCATTGTCATCTGGACGGGATCGAATCCAAGTTGGGATGTTTTGAATTTCTTCCACTTGTTGCTGGCCTGAATATATAGACCTAAAATCAGGGTCCTCGTCCAGATGTTTTGAGGATTGTGCAATTTGATTCGCTTCACTTGGTAGATATGCTTACAGGTGGTGTTCATTATAAGTGAGTCAGGGCTGGTGCAGGTGAATGAATGGATGCAGAGTTCACACTTAGCACATGACGTCCTACATGTGTCGTTTTGATGGATGCTACTGGAACTTCCATGACCTCATAACATGTCTTGCCTTTTTTGGAAAGAACTTTCCATTTTCCATCAACGACCTCCACGGAGCCTGCTGTAATTATGCCGCTCACATATCATGTTAATGTGATAACTCAACTTTTCTTTTGTCATTTTGATCAGCCTGTCAAACAAATCCCATATCGCGAGCATACTTCAAAAAATTCACCAAATAGTTGTCCACATGCTTGTCTTTTTTACCGTTGAGGTATATTCTGTTAAAAACTCAGTGGGAAGCCTTGACATACCTTAATTGACATTAATTTCGAGACCTATTCTGCAGCAAAAGGCCTATGCATTTTTGTTACCCATTCTCAACTGAAGTAAGTATAGAATTGTTTGCATTTGGCACCAGTTTTCAGTCGGCTAAGAAGAGCCTCCAAACAGTCATTAACCATGGTTTCTTGTGTTTGCTGCAGGACTATCCTTAGCATTTTGTAAACTTCAGCTTTAGTGGCATTGTCTCCAATTTTTTTCGTTATTCTTCCTTGCAGGCTTTATCCACATCAGTGCCACGTGCAGACGAGTTTGATGGGCCTGGGATCACCCATTACGGCCAGCCAAACATTGTAAAATTGTGGCCCCATGTCACTCATTTCGCGGTGATACCACAACTCTTCTTTATCTCGCTAAAAAGATTGTCATTGTTGCAAAGTCCTTGTGGCTTGACAAACACCATGCCGCAGGGAACCCTTGACCAAACTTGTCAATTTGGCCTTATGTGTTTAATCACGAAGAGGATTAATTAAGTAAGTAATATTAATAGTAGTTAAACTAAAGTCATAAGGAGGGGGCGTTGGGATTTTCGGTTTTACCATTTTGCCACGGTTTGTCGTTTTAATGTCTATTCCGGTTTGCAGTTTTACTCTTTTTTAGCATTCTGTTTTCGGCTTTCGGCAGAAATACATGCGGTTTTTCAAATTTGGTATCCAATGTGGTTTTTGGTTAACGCTTTCTCTTCGCCAATTTGCGCCTCAACCGCATACGCATGCCTCTGCTACCCAGACGTAATTGAGAGGAATGCGTGACAAAATAAGTTCTGTGTGGTCCTGTGTGCGCACCTGGTGGTCGCACGTTTGGAAAACGTCTGTGACATTGACCCTTGCAATGTGGATAACTTAGAGTCCTTTGAATGGTCAGGTTTCTATGTCAGATACGACTATCAGATATGACTTCCATGCCTGTGGGCTGTGTCGCGTTTTTTTATGATGAGGGGAAAGGCGGAGAGAATTTGAGAAAAAAAATAACTTTAGGTGTAAGGTGAAGAGGGAAGAGAAAAGCCTGCTGAAGCTAAAGAACTGTGTTTGGTAAGTAAAGCGTATTAGATCATGATTAAGTTTATGTTATGATAAAAATTAAATCGACCATGAAAAATCCTTGTTGATTATTAGTGACCCTATGGTTTAGGACAATAGAGGCATATAGGAAGACGTAATGCACGGAAATTAAATCTAAACGACCTAAAATTAAAATTGGCAATTCAGTCAACGCAAAACATGTGCGGCCTTAAAGCTATAAAATGCCTTTATTTAACTGTCCAGGATCGCCCATTGATAACCCACTAAAATGACTTTGAATAAGCTTTAAGAGCAACGAAAAGCACAAAATGAAAAGTGCTTCATTGAAGTTAAGTTTATTGAGAACGGACAGAACGCATTTGAATTTCTACTCTATAAAACAAGTTTTCTGGCCAAACAAACTTTCTTTTTGTAATTCAAAACCTTGCCATGACCTTGTGGATCTTAACACATTTCATGCCATTCACGTTTGTCCAGAATTCTTTGTGAGGTCTTTGAGCAAATGCTAACAGACTCAATCGAATCAAGTTTGTCCTTACCAAAAAATCTCGTGTTTTCTTTTCATAAAATTCCCTCAGTAATGCTATTTTCCTAAAATGTTCAGGGTTTTTGTAATATTGTCAGTGCTTCCATCGTCTTTCACAGTAAATTTGCTGGTCTTCGGGAAACCGCAAAGAATTTAGGACTGGGAGATTATTCCGGGAGATTCGCTAGCCTATTTTCTGCTGTCCTCGATGCCCTTATTTACCAGTGACTGACGTATGCTGAAGACAAATAATCAAATGAGGCCCTATCTATTAGTATTCGTTTTCGTTTGAAACATGCGATCGAATGCATCGCTGGCTCAAATTATTTACGCATGCTGTCAAGTGTGTTTTTCAAAACGTAAATGACGAGAACAATATACGGAAGCAGAAAACTGTATGAACCGCAGAAGAAAGGCTGCGTCCTCAAACGAAAACGTTATGTGTGGATGGGGCCTGAACATTCAATAGGTTATCAGCTATTTTGCGCATACATTTCAAGTCTTTTCCTTGAAGAGTGCTATTAGCAAGGAAAGCCCCTTCTCTGCACTGCTACACCAGGCTTATTAGCATTAGCTCTCAATTTTAAAAATTTGCTCAGCCATTGCAAGTGTAAGACACAGTTTGTACACTGCTGTTTTCCCTCTTTTCACATCTTTCACGGTAGAGAATGCCTACAGTGTCGTTGTCCTCGTCACGCCATTGGACATTAATTGGATTTCTCCTTCATACCAGCCTGGCTTAAACGTTGTTCCTTCCAGTTCCTTTTCTGTCCACAGTCACTTTACTTCCAACTGTCACACAGTCGCTTGCCATGTTGTTCAACGACTCTTTTAATTTCTCTGGAACTTTACGATTTCATTGTGAGCATGGTCACAGTTATTCATCAAATCTATTTCTTCGAAGTAGCTGTATGTCACATTCACATGCAAACTTAACTATTTCTCGCCATGTTTGCCCGATGAAATAGCAACGTAAAAGCAAATCTGGTTATACCTACACAAGTGACTGTTTATCAAAATAGTTTTGTCGCACACTTCAGTACAATAATGTCGCGCTTCAGATATCGCAGCTGTACATTATACAAAATTATCTTCAAAGAAATACAAAATGTACAGCATTTCTGGAATTAAACGGCATCCAAAAGGTTGTTCAGTCTTTGTTAGATTCTTGCTGGGGTTTTTAAATTATTTTATGGGCCATTTCTCGAAGTACAAAATCAGGCAGGCGCTCCTTAAAAATGAGGGACTGGTGCAAGTTTTCCGTCGTTCATCCGACTGGAGTACAAGAAATGTGTTTATAATGCAAGCGGTAAGAAACAGATTTTTCATATTTTATTAATCTGACAAGAAATTCATCAACGTTAAGGCCTATGGAGCTTGATGTACAATCCACATTTTATCGGTTTTCTGTAAATGAACGCGAATACATGCCTGATCGATCGATGCTTGTCTTGTATTCTGCTTCCGCGGTGGTCAGTAGTGTCATCAGTTCGTGCTTTATTTACGAACTAGTAAAGTGCACAAAATTAGTGTTTTCAAGAACACACTGTTGTCTGTCCCCTCTGGAAATCCCAGATCTGAAAAGCCCCCATGCCTTTGGACTTCCAGTTTAAAGACCACCTTCCCCTAGGAAACTTCCCCCAGTTCAAAGAACCCCCCTTGCCCTCGGAATTCCAAAAAGCCGTCCGTGGTATAGGTATGGATATTTTCTGGAATCGCCCATTGAATTTTACGAGCTTTTCGGGCCCATATTCGACTTTCACGTTGTATTTCATGTTCAATTCTCGAACTCTTTGGAGTGTGAGTCCCTTTAGAGGGCAGGAACAACTTGCGAAATGTCGCGACGGCTGGATTTTGATTGGCTTTGACAAATGCAACCGCATTGTTAATCAATCAAAAAAGTGTAAAAAAATGTCAAAAATCTTGTCTGGTGGACACGGCAGCATGCTTTGCGCTGTAGCAGCTTTTTTGGACAGCTTGTATTTTTGTTGTTATTTGGGAAGAGGTAGCCTCCTTGTAAATTTCGAGGACAAGGGTCTTTAAAAGTTCTAGTTTGACATGATCAAACTTTGGCTTTGCTATCATCTTTGAATTCGAGGCTTTCCCTGACACAGAATGTGCCATAATTTCTTCAGTCGTAAAAAGTCTTCGCATAACCGCGCTTACTGATGCATACAATGATGTTAAGTTTATAATTAGTGCTCGACACTCATCTGCAGCTTCAGAGGCTTGGGAAACCTGCAATTCTGCAGGCTGGTTCCTCTTCAGCTTCCTTAGCTTTCTTTTCATTAATGTGAACTCATCGGTCAAGTTGGCAATTGACTCTTTTAAGGACGACCCTGGTAGAAATCCTAAACAGGATCCTGTACAGGATCCTATTAGGATCCTAATAGGATCCTGAATAATTTCCTATTTAGGATCCTGTAGGATCCTGTAAGATCCTGTACAGGATCCTGTAGGATCCTGACAAGATCTTGTAAGATCCTGTACAGGATCCTGTAGGATCCTGACAGGATCCTGTAGGATCCTGACGGGATCCTGTAGGATCCTGTCAGGATCCTACAGGATCCTGTACAAGATCCTACAGGATCTTACAGGATCCTGTAGGATATTGTTAGGATCCTGACATATCCTGTAGGATATTGTTCAGGATCCTGAAATATTTTTTAGGATCTTGTTAGGATCCTGAAATATCCTGTAAGATCTTGTACAGGATCCTGAAATATTTTAAGGATCCTGTACAGGATCTTGTTAGGATCCTGAAATATCCCGTAAGATCTTGTACAGGATCCTGACATACCCTGTAGGATATTGTTAGGAACCTGACATATCCTGTAGGATATTGTTCAGGATCCTGACATATCCTGTAAGATCTTGTACAGGATCTTGAAATATCCTACAGGATCTTGTTAGGATCCTGAAATATCCTGTAGGATATACATCTTGATTTCATACTGGCGGCTGGCTAATTTGTAAGAAGTCAAATTACTATTGACTCATCCAATATGGCATCCTAATTCAACTCAAAGATATAATTAAGACAAAAACATAATTTCAGTGCAAAAATAACATTTATTCAAAGTTTTAAACTATTTCACATTTCATTGTGTGAAAAATAACAATATTTTGACTAATATTATGGTCAAACAACTGAGATTTCCTTATTGAAGTTGGCTCACAACTTATAAAACTCACAAGTTCACTTATATTTCTATATATGCTGCTCTAACTTCAAATTTTCACCAAATCTTAACAAATTTTCACCAAATCTTAACAAATAACAGCGATTTAAATCAATTCTGTTCTGTAAAAACTTCAACCTGGCAGATTCTCTTTTAAATGGACAAACAATTTTTTGAGGTCATAAAATTGAGATACAATTTGGGTAAAACCTCTTCAAATCAGTTGAGAATCTTTAATAATATATAATATGAGGAAAGTACACTTGTTGTACCACTCAGCTATTGTATTTCAAATTGAACACCAAATGTGAAAACAATTGACATAAATGTGAGCAACCTTTATGTAACAAAATTTGTTTAGGAAATTTAACAAAAGTTTTGCTTTTCTTGCTAGGGACCGGTCATTTACAGGTTATACCAGGCTGGAAAAATTTGAACTAATATTACCGACGCTAATATTATTGACGCTGAGTTATTAGCTGAGTAGGGAACATTATATGAAAATTTCCTTGCTTCTATATTTGAAGACGTCATACTAATCCAACAAACTTGACCAAAGATGATACCCTGTGGACAATATTTCAATTTTTCAATATCTAATGGTTTATATGTTCAACACATTCACATTTGTACACTATATTTTTGGGAAATTACATAATATTTAACGGGTATGGAATTTTTGGAAAAGCACTCAGGCGGGGGTTTACATTTTTTATTTGTACCTTTTATTGGGGCATGGGAAAAAAATTGATATCCAGCCTACAGTTTTCCAGCCCGATACACTTTTGTACCCTGTAAATAATGACCTGTCCCTGAAATGCAATGAATAGTTCCAGAAAATATCCATACCTTCTCCCATCTACGGAGGTTTGAGAAAACTAAAATTTCCAGGGGAGTTCATGATTGCGTTACTCTGACTAAAATTCCGAGTGGAGGGGGGCAGGTACAAAAACACTACATTTGGAAATTCTGAGGGGTCTCAAAACAAACCCCTGCAGTGAGGGGCTATGGATATTTTTTGGAACTACACAATTGCTCGTTTTTGATCAAATGCAGTTAGCCCAGGTTACGACTAATTTATCATTCTGCCTTTTTAGTGTCCTCTGCAGCTGTGGTACCTGTCAATTTTTTCCATATCTTTAACTTATCAAGGCATTTCTGGTTCAGACTGGTTCTGATGTCATGCCAGTTTCTGTCCATTGTCTTCTCCCCATACTTGAGTGTGATACATTCTATTAAAAAAAAAAACAACAGTAGAGACAAGGGTTAGTTCAGTTACATTCCCTTCTCTGCCTTGCTTATTTACTCATTCACTGACAATAATTAGGGATGTATAAAGTTCTTGTATTCTCTTGCATCTACTTTAGAACAATTTTTAATAGAAGATAACCATACATTAACCAGATTTTTTAATTTTCGTTCCTAAACATTCTGTTTGAGAAAAAACAATTTTCCTCACAACTTTGAATTATAAAAACTATTTCTTTATTTTCTTAGAAAATATTAGCAATTTAAGAACTTGAGAACTACCATTCCCATGCTGCATAGCATGACTAAATGAAACATCCGGGTTATGTTTATCCCCTATAACCATGTTCTGTAATCAGATGATTGCTTATTATTCGAGTTCTCATGAAATAAAGACAAGAGCAAAACATTATTTTAAAATCGGCGAGAGAGCAAGTCGAAAGATTTCAATGAATTCACTTACATTGTATAAAATTATATTCTCTAAATCAGGATTTAATTTCGCCACATCACCCACAAAAAAAAAAGCTCAGTTTCAGTGAAATTCAAGTCCTGTTTAATCTCATCACAGGTGAGAACTATAATTATATAATTATATAAGTGAAAGATCAAGACTTACTCTTGATAAGATTTATCTTAACAGGATCTAGGGCAGGCTTTTTACCCCCCTCCTTGGGTTCAACACAACCCATCCTCATCTCTTCATCTGTGAAGATATGGGAGAGGAGTGCCGTTGCATAAAGATTTGGTTTTTTTGCTTTAGAAACCACATCTTGAAGGAGATTGATTCCATTATAAATCTACAAGACAAAATAAACTATCAGTAAATAAAATTGTATGACACAATGTATCTTATGCAGAGAGCAGTAAGAACAATTGTTGGATACTATACATTTCACAGACTTTAAAATGAAACTAACAACATCAAGGTTGCATTTTTCAATTGTTTAAAGCCTCTCCTGGACCACAATCTGGCAAGACTTAATTTTAGGCAAAGATGCTGATCTTGTACATACTTGTAGGTTTTATCATTCAAATTTAATCATTGTCAATATTCAACCTTTCTGACAAATTTAGTATAAGATCTTAGGCTATCCACACTTTTTATGAATTTTTTACAGGGAGTTTTCGTTTTTCAACCCAATACCCCATTAGAGCCCACGCTGGGAGTTTTGAAAATTACATTAATATTATCAGTGCTTCGTGACTGGGCAGGATTAAGACATCCTGATGAAAATTCTGCTTTGGTTGAAGGTTTGCAGTGAATTTGATGGCAGGACTTCGACTCTTTTGTGCTTCGCAGGCAACCCCAAGCATACACATCCTTAAAATATTCAATGATAAAGATAATTAAGTTACTTACAAACTCTTCATTTCCATTGTCTGTTTCATTGTCAAATGCAGTACTAACATCTGCCGGGGGAGTGGGTGATCTCTGCAGTGAGAATGAGTTATTTATTACCATCTAGCTCCAAATATTTGCTAGAAATATTTGAGATTTTTTGGTAGACGGTCTTCCAAATGGCCGCCCCTGTTTTTTTTTTTCAAGGGCTCATTTCCGCCGGAAATTCCTTCGAACGCGTCTCCATAATCTGTGATTACTGCTAGTGTAGCAGTCTAATTTTGTTTACTGATTTGAGAGGGTTTTCGAAATTGCTTAATAACGTAAGATTAGGTATCAGACCACTAATTTCAGCTTTTATAAGTATTAGATAAATTCACTTGTGGATTTACCTGTGTCCATTGGCTATCAAAGTCCGGAGGGCTGGCATAGGGTTTCGTTTTAAGTTTTTTGGCAGGTGGTGGGGTCACAGATGCTGCCATACCAGCTGTATTTTGTTTCACCATGGCAGTTTTCTGCAAAGCTATCATCTGGTCCAGCAGGCCTTTGATGTCATCCAGCCTGCTAATGACACCTTGCATGGCTGAACTCTGGGAAGAACAGGTGGGGGGATTGCTTGCTGTCTACAAAATGAAATATGAAATATTTAGATAATGATTTGATGATTCTTTTGTAAGGCTTACTCCATAATCGTGTAACACTATGAACAAAAAGCAACATTTGTGACCATAAATTCCAGGTTAGTGACAACCATTAGAAAAGTGATGGGGGTGGGACTTTTTTTGCACAATATCTTTCTAGTCATATGTCTTGCAGAAATTGTTGGCCTTTTTTAGCAACTTTTACATGCAAGACATTTTTTTCTGGACGTCTTTCATGCATCACTTTTCTGATGGCCCATCCCTATATACCTTAAAAACAATTTTTGATGCCCCAAAATTATGAATTGACATTCTAATGCATGCAGGCTTATACTCAAGGTCATGCCACATAATTTTCAAGCTGATGTAAACTGAGACAAAAAATCTTGTAATATAAATATAAAATAAGTTGTCAATTTACCTCTGATTTCTGTAAAAGGATTTTAACCCTTTCAGCTTCTTTGTCTATTTCTTCAAAAAAGAAAATATTACATTAATACAATTTGAATTGTTATTCCTTAATTAAACACTGGGGTAACTTAATTTGATTCCAATTGCCATTAGCTGAGAAAAATCATATTTTCAGAGTTTCTCATAATGTTTAACAAATTCAATGATCAACAGAACTTTATAAATGAAATTATATGGATCTTCCAAGCTGATGTGAAGACTCAACTGGGAAGTTAGTTAGTTAGTTATTCTCCAGGCTACACTCATTCATTCACACATAGAACTTTTTAAGTTTTACTTTTGCTGGATGTTCTAACTCAGTACTGTATATGAGCTACTATAATTATTATCTGTCTTTTTCCTTGAGTGCAAACTGATAACTTTGACTCAATTAACTCAACTTACCACTGTCATTTTTTAATGAGGTGTCCTCATCTGAAGAACCATCATTCAGATCAACATTGTTTTTGTTGGTACTTGCCCTGCCTCTCTTCTTTGATATCTGCCTTCCTGAATTTTTTTAAATACAAACAAACTAGAAATTAAAGATGAGAACCTCCAGTTTGGCCTAAATCTTATATGTTCACTTTTCCATTGGTTGAGAAAGTTAATAAATAATTATGTTATTTAATAATAATATTGTTTTTTCATGTGCATGATTCCTATTATTACTTATATTTCGTATTTCATTCTTTGGTAATACATGTAAATTAATGCAATGAATGAGTAGTCATTTCATTTAATATTTGATAATCCCCTGTGATGTCGACACATGACTGTATATAACAAAGCTAATCATTAAATTATTTATGGTTGCCACAGGTCAGGAAATAGTCAGGGGAAAAAAAGTCTTCAAGGTCAGGGAAAAGTCAGGGAATTTCATTCCAAGTCAGGGAAAATTTAAGTCTTTGGGAGAAGTCAGGGAAAAGTGAAATTTTAAGTTAGAGTACTAATTTATTTATTGCCAACTCAGCGATGTTTTTATGTAATCAAGAATGCAAGCTGTAAATGTCAAGGTGAGAAAACAAAAACATTTATTCACACATATAGCCATTTTTCCAGGTTGCATTACAATTGTACGGGTCCATTATCCGGAACACACGAAGACGCCGTCTACTGTTACAGTTTTATTTTCTTTTAACGAAGGATTAGATTTTCAGAGTGTTTTCGCCCGAAGCATCCTCGGTTAACCCTAAAACTTGACTGCTCACACTTTTACATTCACAAACACACCTTAAAAAGCTAACAAAAAAAACGGAATATTAATTAGAAAAGTTCATAGTCTCTTGGGGGCCCTAATTACGCGCCCACTACGTGTCTTGATTTGTACATCCTCCCCCACCAATGACGGACAGTCATTAACTTCTCTTTGGACATCACGGGGTTGCACCTTCCTTTGAACCTTGAGGGGCTGCACGTCTCCTTGGACGGAAGTGCCACTTGGAAGACGGTTTTCATTTTGAACTTGTTCTGCATGCTCCTCCAACAGGTGTAGTTTCTGCACCGGTCGGTTGATCATCCCTTTCTTGGTTAAGACTTTGACAGTACGAATTTGTCCATCTTTTCCCGGAAAGGTTTCAGCAACTTTTCCAATTCTCCATTTTCCTCTTGGAACGTTGTCTTCTGCGACCAAAACGACATCCTTTTCTTTCAAGGGAACATCTTCCTTGGTCCACTTTTGTCGAACGGTGAGTCCCGGCAGATACTCCCGTAGCCAACGAGACCAAAAGTAGTTTTGAAGTCGTCGTTGGTACCGAAAACGTTCTGTCAAGGTTACTTCTGCTCTCTTTGGAGGATCATCAGGTGGGCTTTCGAGATCTCTTCCAACAGCCAACAACGCCGGGGTGATGACTCGCCCGTCTCTGATGTCATCACCAATGTATGTCAGGGGACGTGAATTGACCATGGCTTCTATGTCTGTCAGGACCGTCATCATCTCTGTGTAATTCAACAAAGCTTTGCCTAACACCTTTCTCAGAGGTTCTTTGAGCTGTCGACACACTCTTTCCCAGTGTCCACCACGGTGACTGGCTCTCTCTGTTATAAATTTCCAAGTCACTCCTTGATTGGCCAGCTTGTCTTCCACTATACTCGGGTCTATTTTTGTTAACTTCATTCTCTGACTCGATGCTTGGAAGACCTTTGCTGCCTTGTGGAAGGTGGTCTGGTTGTCTGAATGAATTACCTTTGCCATTCCCCGTCTATTAGCCATTCGACGAAAGGCTTGCAGGAAATCTTCTGTTGTCATGCTGTTTAGTAGCTCGAAATGGACCGCACGGGTGTCTTCACAGATGAAAATGCACACATAGGCTTTGGTTGTAATCGACTTAGGTTTTCCTTCTACTTTAAGATGCAATGGGCCTGTAAAATCTAGACCAATGTTAGTAAACGGTGGCGCTATCTGTACTCTTTCAGCTGGTAAAGGTGCCATCTTCTGTTGAACTGGCTGCGTCTTCCATTGCTTACAGGTTAAACATTTTCTCAGGACTCGTTTTACCTCTCTTCTTCCTTGTGTGAGCCAATATCTCTGACGAAGGAAGGCCAGAGTTGTTTCTGGACCAGCATGGCTTGCTTTGGTATGCACGTGTAAGATCAGTTTCTCTATAACTGGATCGTTGTGTGGTATTATGATCTGATGTTTAGCATCTTCGGGAATTTGTGCCAACTGTAGGTGTCCGCCAACCACAAGCAATTTCTTGGTTTCGTCAAACTGTGGATCTAGCTTAACAATGCAACTCTCTTGAGACACTTGCTTCTTCTTGCATAACTTGTCAATTTCTGGGAGAAAGGCAACTCTTTGTCTGTTTCTCAGCCACGTGTACTCTGACTCTTGAATTTCTTCGGCTGACAACTTTCCTTTCTTTGGTTGTCCACGTAAACGTGACCACTTTAAGATCCAACAAGTTATTCGTACTAGGCGTTGCCAGGTTTCATATCTTGATGCCAGTTCAGGAATGGTCATTTTGTTAGTCGGAAGATAGACGAGACAACACGCTTCCCAGGTTTCTTTTGTTGCTTCCTCCAGACATTCTTCCGGAACTGACCTTTGGACATCGCATTCAGGCCAATAACAACTGGTTTGTTGAAGCCAATCTGGGCCGTTCCACCAAAGCGTGCACTCCTTGAGGCGAGTTGCAGAAATTCCTCTCGTGACTAAATCTGCAGGATTTTGACTCCCAGGACAAAATCGCCATTGACTTGGCATAATTCTCTCGTGTATCTCTTGAACCCTGTTCGCTACAAAGACTTTCCAGCTAGAACTGGGCCTCCTGATCCAAGCAAGTGCAATCTGACTATCAGACCAGGCATAAACTGCATCCACCGAGACTCGCAAGGCTTGGACGACGTATTGGAGCAATTTAGCTGTAATAAACGCCGCAAGGAGTTCCAATCTTGGCAGGGTGATTCTTTTCGCCGGCGCCACTCTAGACTTCGCCATGACTAAATTGGAGACTCTGTTGCCGTTTTCGTCTTCAGCGCAAAGGTAAACGGCTGAACCATAGGCTTTCTGACTGGCATCAGCAAATCCATGTATTTCCATTCTAACAAAAGATGATAGACCCTGCAATAACCATCTGTGAACTTTTATCTGGTCCAATATGGGCAGCTCTTGTTTCCAAGTATGCCAGTCTCGTGCGATGTCAGCATCCAGTGGCTCATCCCAATCTAACTCTCGTGCCCACAGTTCTTGAAACAGCAACTTTGGTATTATTAAGAATGGTGTAAATAGACCCATTGGATCAAACACTCTGGAATACAGGCTAATAAGACTTCTCTTGGTCATAGGATCATCTTCTTTGATAATGTTTGAACCACTTGTCAGCATTAATACGTCATCAAGCGTGTTCCACGAGGTTCCAAGCACCTTCAATGAGTCGGACATCTTTACCGATTCCGTGGACGGTACAAGACTTGGAGCTCTTTCTAGAGGAGGTATCTCTGCCATTACTCTTTGTGAGTTTGAGGCCCACTTTGTAAGTTCAAATCCACCTTTTGAAAATAGACTACTCAATTCCTCTTTCAACCACAATGCTCTTTTATCGTCTGCAGCTCCAGACAACAGATCATCAACGTACATATTCTCTTTCACTTCATTTGCTGCTGTTGGGTGCTCCTTCTTGTGCTCCTCAACGTGCCTCTGAACAGTGACAATAGAAAGAAATGGTGAAGGCATATCTCCAAATGTCACTCTCGTCATACAGTATACATCTGGCGCGCGATCAACTTGTAAGTTCCTCCATAAGAATCGGTGACTGTTCTGGTCCTGTTTCTTAAGCTTGATTTGTAGAAACATCTTCTTGATGTCAGCCATGAGTCCGATTTTATGACATCTAAACCTGACTAGAACTTGTCCAATGTTCGGTTGCAGTTTAGGTCCCTTCAAAAAGCACGAATTGAGAGAAACACCATCAGGAGTCTTTTGACTGCTATCGAATACGACTCGACACTTGGTAGTGGCTCTGTTCTCTCGAAATACTGCATGATGAGGAATGTATCTTATCTTGTCTGCTTTATTGTCTTTCTCATCAATCTGTCGGGCGTGGCCATCATCGATGTACTGCTTCATTGCCTCACAATACATTCTCGCCTTCTTAGGGTCTCTTGCTAGGTTTCTTTCAGTGGACTCGAGTCTTTGATAAGCTTGTTTGTAGTTATCAACAAGAGGCGGATGATTTTTCTTCCACGGAAGGCCAACTTCATACCGTTCTCCATCAAAATTACATGAACTGTTGAACTGTTCGAGTGCATCCTTCTCCTCAGCTGTTCTTGGATCTGTCTGCTGGTCTACTATTCCAATAGCGTCGAGTTCCCAGAAGCGTTTAAGGTCTTCATGTGGACTTTCAATCTTCAAGGCTGATCACTTGATCGTCGCTTGAGTCGAGAGGTGCTAGCTTGAACTGCACGCGACTCAGTCTTTTCCGCTGTTCTTGTCCTCCGAGTACTTTAATATTCATGGTTGCAGGAGCCCCAAGTCGTTTCATCTTTAGGTCATCAGCAATAGTTGTTCTAAGAAAAGTCTCTTGGGATCCGCTATCCAGGAGAATACGAACAGAGCATTCCTCTCCCTCATAAATCACTCTTGCGCAGGCAGTAGGCAGTAGATTCTGCTTGTTTATGTAAACAAATCCAGACAGAATCTTAGTCTCCTCTTCATTTTTGTTCGTCTTGTTTTCAGAGTGTAAAAGGTGGTGATGCTTTTTCCCACACCCATCAACGGAACATCGCGGTGCTCTACAGGTTCTTGAGTTGTGTGAAATGCTTTTTGCTTGTAGGCAATTAAAGCAAGTTGGGGCACCCTTTCGCTTCACCAGCATTTCCCATCTCTCTTCCGGGGTCTTGCTTAAGGCTGCTAGGCATTTTGTTGTCTCGTGACCCTTTGAACAAAACCCACACTTCTTCTTGTAGCCGGAGGTGTTCATCATTAAAGATTGTGCAGTCATGTCCTCTTCGTCAAAGTTTCTTCTGTCTCTCCAATTTCTCCTCCTGGGTTTCGGCTTACTCTGCAGATCTTCCTGGGCTTCTTTGCTAAGCACGTGTCCCTCGAGAAATTGAAAGAATTTCTTGATGTTCACTTCCTTATCTTCGTCGTCATTCTCGTATTTTGTAAGCTCAAACTCCCACTTTTCCTTCAGTTCACGAGGTAACTTTGTGTCGAAGATAGGTAACAACACCATAGACAGACTGGGGTTGCCATCAGCCTTAAGACCAAGGGACTCCAAGCTTCTCATTCTGTTTCGCAGTATGTCATACAAATACCTTATAGATTTTCCGTCAGCGTTTCCGGGAACTTCCAGATTCAGAATGGACTTCACCAATTCGTTTACAAGTAAACGTTTCCGTCCGAACCTATTCTTCAAATCTTGCAAGGCCTTTGGGTAGTTATCGTTCGTGACTGAATAACCTTCAATGCAGCTGTACGCTTTTCCTGATAGGCATGATCTTAGATGTGTAAATTTTTGTACATTACTCAACTTCTTGTGTGAGTCAACAGACGCAACGAATGCGTCATTAAACGCTGACCATTCCAAAACATTGCCCGAAAACTTCGGTAACTGCAGCAGCGGTAGTTTGACTCCTGTAATGTTCTCAGAAGATTCACTCGAAGAAGGGCTCGTTGGTTTTGTCGCCATAAAATCTTCTGCTCTCTCAGAAATCCGTGACATCTCAGCTTGAAACTCATCCCACTCTTCGAGCACTTCTCTTATTAATTCTTCTTGCTCAACAGTCGTCAAAAGTTCCTCTATTGAATGTACACAGTCGGATTCATAATCATTCAACTTCTTCAATTGACGCTCAATTCTCGAGGGAGTAGCTTCTGAATCGATTAACTTCACCAACTCGTCGCACACCATCTTTGCGTTCTTGGACAGGAAATTTAATTTTCTCTTGAGTGTTACAATTTTCGATGAATCAACGGATCGTTCCTGCACTGGCTCCCCTTTTTTAGATCCTGTATTCTCAGGCCGATTATCGAAAGACCGCATCATTTCCTTCGTAGTATCCTTAATGGCTTCTGTTAAAGACACGCGAAACGTTGCAAGCGAATCTTCCACATATGCCCTCATCCGTTTAACGGAAGATTCGATCTGGTCAATTCGGTTATCTGCTCTACGAAATTGCTCTTCTATGGGTGAAACGAAGTGCTCTTCTATGGGTTCAAACCCGGTTAGTTCTGCGACGGGCGTTTCTGCTTCGCTTGGTGGCGGACTCTTAGTTGCGGCCATTTTTCTTGGCGTTGGGACCGGATGGGAAAATTTTCCTACGTAATACTCCATAAGTCGCTCTTTGAGGCTTGCTTTTGTTCCGTCTTGTGTTAATCTGAACGTAAAGCAAAAGGTCCTTAAATCTTCGATGCCCAACTTGTTTATCAAATCCTTCGCCTCGGCAAAATTCTTCGGAACTTGTAACAATTCTTCTTCATCTGCCATCTTCTTGAGTCTTTATCGTTGGACGATTCGGAACCTCGCTCTGCTACCAATGTACGGGTCCATTATCCGGAACACACGAAGACGCCGTCTACTGTTACAGTTTTATTTTCTTTTAACGAAGGATTAGATTTTCAGAGTGTTTTCGCCCGAAGCATCCTCGGTTAACCCTAAAACTTGACTGCTCACACTTTTACATTCACAAACACACCTTAAAAAGCTAACAAAAAAACGGAATATTAATTAGAAAAGTTCATAGTCTCTTGGGGGCCCTAATTACGCGCCCACTGCGTGTCTTGATTTGTACAACAATGAAGCATAGCTGAAGTTGGCTGTGAGGGGAGATTGGAGGCCATTGCCAGGACTAATTTGTGAATTTTCTTAATTTAGTTGGTCAGGGAAGTTTTACATTTGTCAGGGAAAAGTCAGGGAAATGTCAGGGAATTTCAAAATCCTGTGGCTGTGGCAACCATGTTATTATCTCTGAAACGAAACCATTCGCAAACAAGCTAGTGGCACGTTTAAATAAGAAAAATAATTTGGAAAATTTTGCAGGCTTGTAAATTTATTGACTTGTTTAATATTAAGAAGACATAACAATGACAACATCACTGTGTTACTTTCCAAATATAAAAATTTGTCAGACAATTCGTGGACTAATAAGGAAAATGTAATTCCATACCCGACTGGACATCCTCACTGGCTGCTTGCCCCAGGCCATTGGATTCTTCCTCAAGGGACACTGATAAAACCTTTTCCATGGCCAGCTGTTTATATTTACATGAATCTGCATCCCCTGTATGAACAAAATTATAACAATCAGTTGATAGAATAGAGAACCCAACACAAATTTCATGTGTGTTAACCCATTAATGCCCGGGGATTTTTCAAAACACAGCCTTTTTAATTCACTAATTATAAAGCCCTTTTCTGACAGCTATCTAGACGAATTGCAAGCAAACTGTCCAAAAAGTTGCGTGCATCACAAGAACTAAATGTCCTAACCTTTCCAGGGCAAGTATGCATGTCTACTTTTCATTTCAGGCATGCACAGAAATCAAAATTTTGACATAGTTTTCGGACACGAAAAACTGTAATGAGCTTGACTTTTCGTTTTCTTCTTTTTCACTCCCCCGTTCTGTTTCATTCTTTTCCAGGTTCATTTTCCCTTGTTGTTGTTCTTTCACTAGACTTTAATGCAGTCAAGTTCTTAATAATTTTTGAGTACATACCTACAAATGATACAACCCCCTCATAAGTCTCGCCTTTGTTGTCTTTGACAGTTATTTTGTTATGCAGGGAAGGATTTTCTGGCTCCACCACATTTTTCCCCCGCACCACTGAGTATTTCAGTTCCCCAGGGAAATATACAAGAAATGTGTTCTTTTCTTTTCCTTGAGAATCTGTAAACGATGAAAATAACTACAGGAACACTTCCTTTACCTGTCAATTATTTTAGCAGGCAAAGTCTACTTTTTGTCCTCGTATTTAAGAGACAAAAACATTCACTAAGCTTAAAGTGCCTATGAAGTGAAAAACAAATCAAGTTTATTTGAAAGCCATTTCAGAATTAGGAAGGATAACATTTTTATTTTTGTAATATCTCCTATGAGACGAGGTATTACAAAAATAAAAACGCCATCCTTCCTAATTCTGAGAGGGCTTTCAAATAAGCTTGATTTGTTGTTCACTTCATAGGCACTTTAAATACAAAACATTAGTGTATTAAATGCTATGAGAGCTGTTTGAAAGTTTTAAAATACGCTGTGGCTATATGGCCGGTAACCGGTCAAGGTTTTCAAAACACTAAATGGCCGGCAGTCCTATATTGTCGGTAAATTTCACAAAATCGAAAAATTCCAGCTAATCTAAACTATCATATCTCGATTTAGAAAGGTCAAGCGATCCTGAAATGCTTTATAGATCTCAAGTCTAGTGTTTGGCTTTACGCTAGGCTCAGAAGACGAAACCATGTTTTGTGATACTTAGAACTTTTTTCAGCTCAACTGCCGGTCAAGGTTTTCATAACACTAAATGGCCGGCAGTTCTATATTCTCAGTAAATTTCCCAAAATCGAATTAGATTAAAAAAAAATAGATTAGCTGGAATTTTTCGATTTTGGGAAATTTACTGATACAGAACTGCCGGCCATTTAGTGTTTTGAAAACCTTGACCGGCAGTCGAGCTGAAAAAAGTTCTAAGTGTCACAAAACATGGTTTTGTCTTCTGAGCCCAGCGTATAAAACCAAACACTAGACTTGAGATTATAAAGCATTTCAGGATCGCTTGACTTTTCTAAATTGACATATGATAGTTTAGATTAGCTGGAATTGTTCGACTTTGTGAAATTTACTGAGAATGTAGAACTGCCGGCCATTTAGTGTTTTGAAAACCTTGACCGGTTACCGGCCATATAGCCACCTAAATCTATAACAGATAAACAGAAACCAAAAAGCTTAAAAGCAAATAATGAATAAAATCTCTCATCAATTGTATACAGCTATTTCAATTGCTTTCGCCCGGCAACGTTAATTGATATTAAGTCTTAAGACTTACAAGTCTTATCAAAATTTGGCCAAACTTGGAAAATGGTCTAACACGTGCACTACAGTATGTGGACCTTGGACCGGCACTTGCACGAACATGATGTAATTTTTCTTCGGTAAATAAAATACGACAAAAAATAATTGTGTCCGATGATTTATCGATAAGTCTTCTTTAACATGAGCTACTTTTGGTTTTCCTGCTGTTGCCGAAGGCGCGAAATTCCAGTTTGTTGACAGGTATGTCTGTCTTTTTTCATGCTTTCCGTAAACAGCATAGCCATATTTATTACGCTAGTAAATAGTTAAAACGCAATAGTAAACCTACGTTTTTTGTCGAATAAAGTCCGAAAGAATAAGTTCTCTATTGATGAAAATGAATTCGCTGTAGCGTTTGAATGTGTCGTTTTAGCGTCTTTTGAAAAAATGTCAACAACTCTCGCTTGGGTGGCGCCTTGTCCGGACTAATGTCGCTTGGGAAATTTAGTGTGCTTATTGACAATTTTTCGCTTTAAAGTTGACCTGGAAGTTAAATATAATTATTAACTACAATAAATATTTTTGTCATTTAGTCGAAAATGCTATTTTAGTAACGCTTTAGGCGTATACCAATCTCTAATATTTCTCTGACGAGGGTACTACAAGAAAAGAGCGGGAAAACTAGGAAATGGACTGTTTTGGCTGATATGTCTAGAGCGCCCGCAAAATTTTGTGAATGCCTTCCCAAGAATTCAAGAAAATTCAGCTTAAATATATCAGGAATAATACAAATCAGTAAAAAACTATTAGAAAACACTTTCTCTTGTAAACTCTTGCGAAATTATCGGCATTAAGGGTTACTTTTCGTGTCCACATACTGTACTCTGTAAAAGCCGTTTCTATCCTGTCTTTAGCCTCAAATTAAGCTTACAGAAAATAATAAAAAGTGGAATGCAAATATGTGTGACTTACCGGGAAATCTGTCTTTCATTAGACGATTCTGAAGTCTTTCAGAACTAGGGAGACGCTTATTTGCCATGACAGAAAAGAAGCAAAGGTCAGAGACGAAAAGGCGTTTCTCGTTTAACCGGGTCGACATAATATCCCATAAAATGTCACGTGCACGCCTACAAGCCAATCGTTGCCTTCCACATTGATCAATTAATCTCGTACCCAGATCTTCTCCCTCTCCGCGAGAGAAAAAATATCTGGATCCGAGATTATTGACCAAGACCACATGCTTTTATTTTAGTCACGATGTCCAAGCGTCGCAGACTTAATGATAATAGTATTTCATTAAATGACAATTCTTCTCATTCATCTGCAAGCAGTGGAGAAGAATCAGTTGACTTAAATGTAAATTCTGATCCCGAAGAACTTCAATCCAGTGGAGAAGAATCAATTGGCTTTAATATTGAACATCGTGATCCCGAAGAACTTCAATCCAGTGAAGAAGAATCAGTTGACTTAAATGTAAATTCTGATCCCGAAGAACTTCAATCCAGTGGAGAAGAATCAATTGGCTTTAATATTGAACATCGTGATCCCGAAGAACTTCAATCCAGTGAAGAAGAATCAATTGGTTTTAATATTGAACATCGTGATTCTGAAGAATTTCAATCCAGTGAAGAAGAATCAGTTGACTTAAATGTAAATTCTGATCCCGAAGAACTTCAATCCAGTGGAGAAGAATCAGTTGGCTTTAATATTATACATCGTGATCCCGAAGAACTTCAATCCAGTGGTGAAGAATCCAGTTCTTCGGATGAAACCTTAGTAGACGATGAACAACAGCATAGGCAGCATGATCACGAGTTGGACAATGGTTCAGAACACAATGATTATACAGAGGGTGATCGGAATAATTACGGTACGTTGTGGGAATATAATAATCAATAATGGAATGGCAACACCAATATATCCGCTACAGTATGATTGGGACATCCCAAAACATTTCCGAACCCCCCTATAGAAGACATGATTCTGACACCCTAGTTTTTGTTGTCCGCATCTTGGAAGATTGCATCTGAGGGGTTCAAAATTTTGTTGGTTCCTTTGAAAAAATATTCCGACATGTCCTGTGCCAGAGAATGCCTTCCATAAGGGGGGGGGGGGGGGGGGGGGGGGGGGGGAGGGGTGTTTAGTACATACTAATCTCCAATAGGGGCTTAATGCATGTTCATTGTAATTTTTTTTTAATAATGATAGTCATGTGTAATACTTCCAAGTAAACAAGATCATTTTTGATGCCATCACAGGTGAAGAAGACCATGCTGAAGGCATGGGCGTCGGTGATTCAGAAGAGGAAAGTGTTGTAAATAGTTCATCTGATGGTGAAAGTGATGCTACTTCTGCCAGTGAATCAGAAGATGACACAGAATCTGAAGGTACCAGTGACGATGATGTTGATCATGATGAGGATGAAGATGAGAGTGCTAATGACCAGCTCTATAATGGCTCATCACTTTCAAAAAATGAATTTAATAACATTTTGTTGGCCATTCACCAAAGACACAATTTTCCATCTTCAGCTATGGACAGCATCTTAAAACTTTTGCAGATGAGTCTTCCGGCAGGTAATAAATGCCCTTCTTCAAGCTATAAGTTTGAAAAAGGTCTAAGTGCAGAGCTTGGCTATTCATTTACGAAATACTCAACATGCTTCAAATGTCAGCACCTGCTGCATAATACATTATGCTCGAATGAACAATGTTGCAATTATGGGAATATTGGAATGGGAAAAGACTCCAGCATATTCTATATCATCAATTTGTTTGAAGAGATGAAAACATTAATTTCAGGTAAGTTACAATTTGTAACCATGGTTTTAAATGAGACCCAACACTAAATAACTTTAGAATGAAAGGTACCATTGTATACTCACATCGACCTCTAAGAGAATGAAAACACGTCATTCAGAATCGTAGTTAATATATGCACGAAAAAATAAAAAAGACGCAGTCATATTACGAAGTAATTTGCACTTTATTAAAGGTCATTGAGCAATTTTAATTTAGAACTGGGTCGAGTAATAGAAGAATCCTGGAAGCAGGATTTCTGAGTAAAAGCTGAGCACAGAAGCCGGATATCTCAGCGTTCAAAACAACCTGGAAGCCGGATTTACAAAAGTTATTCCGACCCTGGGTGTCTTTATTAGATGTATAAAAAGCCCAATACTGTATGTTAATCTGTTTTGTACAATTATATTACCTTTCAGTTACTTTTGTATGTCACTAGTAATTTGGATGTTTGGGTGATATGCTAATATCCTAATGTAATGTAATTATTTCAATAATTTCATTGAGAAGCAGTGCCTCGGTATTCTGGATGCATAGGTTTCATTATTTTCACAGAAATGCAATTATATATACGTAGCAATTATTATCAAGCTGGTCACTTTCTGAGTATGCAAACCCTGAAAATGCCATGCAATTTACACTTTTTTTATCCTCGACAGAAAACCTTACCCATATGCAGAATTACGTGAACAGTTTTGTTCATCATCACGGTATATATAAAGACATAATGGATGGGGATGTCTACAGAACAGGCTAAGAACAGGTGAACAGGCTAAGAGAGATGGAAGTTTTTGTATTTCATTATACTGGCATCTCGATGGGGCCCCAGCCTTAAAGTCTCAAAATATGTCATTGTGGCCTATTCAGAGTTTTGTTGCTGAGATGCCACCTTCTTTGAGATATTCTTTTAAAAACATTGTACTTTCTGGGCTATGGTATGGTAAAAAGAAGCCTGAAATGACAGTATTCCAAAACAGTTTTGTTGAAGAAACAAAGGTTCTAGCAAAAGGATTTCAGATAGATGGAATACAAACAAAATTCAAAGTTGTTGTAAATGGTCAATTAGCAGACCTGATGGCTAAAGGACCATCAATTAACTGCAAATTACATAATGGCAAGTTTGGTTGTAGTGTCTGCTTACATGCAGGAAGGAAAATGCCAGGGCCTGGAAACAAACGAGTCTATGCATACATTTCTCCTACCCCCCCCCCCCCCCCCCCCCCCCCCTAAAAGGAATCACCCTGACTTTCTTACTCATGCCCATCTAGCGGAACAGTCAAAGGAGGCAGTATTTGGAGTAAAGGGTACATCACCTGTCCATGACATACTTGAAATTCCGGATATGGTCTTGTTGGATTATATGCATCAAGTCCTGGAAGGAGAATATACAAGGAGATTCTCAAAGTGGCTATCAGGAACCTGCCCAAGTGAGTTTACACTGGACAATGCTATTACAAAGGAAGATTTAAGTAGACAACTCCAATCTACCAGTCTTCCTCATGACTTCAACAGGAAGCTCAGGCCTATAGAAGAATTTAAGAAATGGAAAGCAAGTGAAAAACAAACACTTTTTCTTCATGTTGGACTTCCCGTAATGAAGGGACACTTTCCACCAGAATTGTTTTACCATCATTGCCTTCTTGTTACTGGTGTCCGTCTCTTATGTGAAGACAGTATAACAGAAGCTCATATATTGATTGCTGATGCAATGCTTTCTAGTTATACCCGACTTCTTCCAACTCTGTTTGATATCACTGAGGCCACATACAACTCACATTCCCTAACTCATCTGGCTGATCAAGTGAGAAGTCATGGTCCTTTGATCCTGCATTCTGGATTTGTTTTTGAGTCCATGTTGGCACATCTGAAGCGTCTTTTCCATGGAACAAGGGGTATCCCTGACCAGATTATCAAGAAATTGGCTGTGGCACAGCATGCAACTGGACATGTACTTAAAAATGTTCAAGGTAATGAACCTGTTGAAGAATTTGCTGAACAACTTCTTAAACCAGCAGCTTCAAAAAGAGAGATAACACTAAGTGATGGAATTAAGTTTATAACACCTTTGCAACAACAAATTCCTGATATCCCACACCCAGTCGAAGGCTTCCCTACTGATACTGATGGACTAAGAGTTGCACAACGCATGAAAAAAGGAGGTCAAGTTTTTCACAGCTCTCATTATGCAAGAAAGAAAAACTCTGTAAGTTTCTTGGTGCAGTTTGAAGAAGGTGGTGAAACGTGTTTTGTAAAAGTGGAATACTATGTAAAAAAAGGGAATGATGGCTTTGCAGTTGTTAATTTACTTACAAATCTTCATTTCAATGTTTCCCAGAGAGGATTACCTGAGCCTAAAGATCCTGTATTAAAAGAGTTCTGGGCAGCTGGCTACCTTGGGTTCCACTTTACAGCTGTACAGAGGTCTGTTCTATACAGGTTTATCAGATGCTCTCAAATTGTCAGCCGAATTGTTTTTGTAGAAAGTGGAGATGACAATGTTGATGGTTATGTTACATCTGTTTTAAAGAGTTATCAACACGACTGAGTCATAGATGTAGTAAGTTCTTTAATAACAGTGCAGCATTTATAGAGACCATTCACAAACATAACATAATTTTATTACATCAGCACTAAAATATTTTTTGGTCACATTTGATTGGTTTTGATTTTCCTGATAGTATCTTATAATTAATAAACCCACGATCCTGGCTGTAATCCTATCAGGCAAATTCCTTAGACCCTAAAATGAAATCAAATTTTAAAAAAATCCATGATGGGATTCTGTCCAGGACATTAGTTTTTCCTGATAGGATCTTAGGTTTTCCTCATAGGATCCTGTCGAGGATCTTAGGTTTTCATGGTAGGATCCTTCCCAGGATGTTGGGTTTTCCTAGTAGAATCCTGTATAGGATCTTAGATTTTCCTGATAGGATCCTGTCCAGGATCTTAGGTTTTCCTGGTACTGGTTTGGTTTTCCTGGTAGGATCCTGTCCAGGATTTTTGGTTTTCCTGATAGGATCCTGTACAGGATCTTACGTTTAACTGGTAGGATCCTGTCCAGGATCTTAGGTTCTCTTGATAGGATCCTGTCCAGGTCAGGATCCTGAAATACTTAGCATCCTGTTCAGGATCTTGAAACAATATTGACAGGATCCTGATTAGGATCCTGAACACCATTACGAACCTGTTCAGGATCCTGAAACACATAAGATCCTGTCAGGATCCTACTTAGGAACCTGAAACTTATAAGATTCTGTCAGGATCCTGATCAGGATCCTGATTGCAAATAGGATCCTGTTCAGGATCCTGGTAATTTTAGGATCCTAACAGGATCCTACAAGATCCTACAGGATCCTGTTTAGGATTTCTACCAGGGGAGATGTCTTCCCGACAAGATTTGCAACAGTCCTAAAAAATACAATAAAAACATTGGAGTTAAAAGTGTCCAGAATGGATTAGGTAACGACGACATGTCCAGTTAATTGAATTAATCATTTGGAACAGTTATGGCTAAAATAATTTTGTATGTTAACCCTATTCAGCCTTGGCTTTTTTTGAGTTTCTGAGCCTGGGGGGGGGGGGGCACATTGGATCCGCCATCTTGGATATCTGAACTTTTTTAAAACCTCTTAAAAACCGTCCAAATTCACTCAAAATTAATCAAAACCAATAAATAAACGCTAAAGGACGTAAAAATAGAAAAGTTATAGCAATAAACATTGTTTTTTCTTCGTTCAAAGGTATAAATATGCAAATTTCAAAAACATGGCTGTCAAAATCTTGTTGCCATGGAAACATCAAGTCACGTGATCAAAAAATTGTCACAAAAAATTGTTGCCAGATAACTTTTAGGAAAAGTCACAAAGTTTGGTGGCATTTGAATACATATTAAAGAAGTTATGAATGTTGAAAGTTAGCGCGGGCACTTTGTGCCCCCCCCCCCCCCCCAGGCCGAATAGGGTTAAGATCTATGGTTGCCAGAATATAAAGTAAATTGGACTTCCAATCTTTCCCATTGAAATTAAGTAAGTAACACAGCATTAGTTAATGTTACAGTAAGATACATTTGTAATTTATTGATTTACAGTAATGCATTTTTTTTTTTGTTTTTTTTTTAAGTGAAATGACCTTTGTTATCCAGTAACAGGTACAACTGATCATTGATACTTTCTCCTTGTGATGGGCAGAAAACGATTACTCGAGGTTTATGACCTAAACTATTGTGTAACATGAAACAATTTTGACACTACATGTAGTTAAACTGACAAGCAAGCAAAATATCAAGAAAGAATATCCCAAAATTTGCTTTTGGGATAAAAGGTATTTACTACCTCGGAAATTCGCCTTATGTCTGGAAAGTAATCCATATCATCTTCCCAAATACCCCTCAGGTCCTCATAATCATCATTGTTTTTCTCTAAATCAGGCTGATGCTCTGGCTTTGTGCTCAGGTTTTGCATTACCATTATCAATACTGCAGTGTATTTGTTTCGACACAGCTTTAAGCTTTAGACTGCTCACTCGCTGGTGTTTTCCGTTATCTACCAAATTGAGCTGCTTGGGTTCTGTTGCCTCTGTCTTTCCGTCTAATACAATTATGGGATCATCGTGCTTTCACTTTGTCACTTCTTTTGAACTGCAAACCTCGTGTTGTTTTGCGTTGCCTATCAAATCGATGCCAGGGTTTGTCACTCTTGGCTCTGTTTTCCCATCATCAATTTCTACAACATCCTCTTTTCATTTGGATTGCTCTCTTTATTTGTTAGTGTTTGTTGGGTATGAGATCTTTTCCGTGAGTTTGTACCGTGATGTCTGTCTAGATCCTGTAAATACAGTCAACTCTCTCTTAACGACCACTCTATTAAGCGACCACCTCCATTAAGCGACCACTTTGTAAATAACCATTTTGTTTTTCAGTCAAATACTGTTTAGAAAACTCTCTCTTAAGCGACCACTTCTCAAATTTCTTAAGCGACCGCGACCACTTTCGAGGTCAAAAATGTGACAAATTCCTTTGTTTTGTGTTTCCGTTAAGCGACCACCCTCAATGTTATGAAATTCTGGCGTTACTCAGATGTCACAAAGTTCAGTTTTTAATCAGAGGTTTTTAATAGCGCTGACAGATATTTTACACAACTGAAAAACTGCGGCTAGATCATGGTTACATAGTATTGAAAACTTCAACAGTTACAGTCAGAACGATAAGAATCAGCTGAAGAATTTTCTATTCCACGTGAAATACACCAGTGCTTCCAATCTTTTCCCTAAGCCATGGAATAGAAATGTCGTTATCCCCATAGAAAATGTAATCGCAGGGAATTTCCAGTCCATAACCCGCTCCTCGGTTTACACGCTTCCCTGTAACAATGGCTTTTCCATTATTGGTCCTTCGTTTCAGAAATTTGCTCACATACTGAGACATTTGTAATGGTATGTGGCCGACAATCTCGTCTTCTTTGGAAACGATACTGGGATGATTTGCTTCAGTGAAAGTTGTCAACAGCGGCCTTACTACTGCAACAGCATTTTTGTCTTTGTCATTCAGGGGCTCGCGCTTAAGACTACGTTGCTCACCAATTTCGGGAACCCATGTTGTTTCATCCTTGTAGACATGGTAACCTCGAATGAATGAGTGGACCGTAATGCTTGAAAAATTCTTGTTCTCCATCTTGGCGAACGGAGCAAATGACAACGCAATGAGAAGCAAGTGAAAAATATTTTCTTGTCACCGTATAAACGAGGTCTGTTGTCGAGTTCTGTTAAAACAACGTGTACATTGTAGTTTTGATTGGCGTCGGCAGTTATTTTCTCTCACCTCAAGAGGTGCCGTTCACGTGGGATTTCCGCCAACATTGTCATAGCATTTGTGGCTGCTTTCGTTCCATTGCATTTAGAGATGCAAAACTGCGTTAAATGCGCAAGTCTTACAAAGTATGTTTGTCTGAAATGTGCGAAACCTGTTTGCAACAAGTCTAAAGAATGTTCAGTTCCTGCAAACGAAGACAGTCCCGGCTGGAAAGCTGGTGTTTCAGTGGCTCATTGCGCTGGTTGCATTTCTTGCTCTGAAGCACCAACTTTGAATAAGACGAAACAAGCAAGCATCCCTGTCGAGAAAAGTAAACCAACTACAAAGGAATGGTCCGCAAAGAAACCAATAGCACCTCCAAAAGCTGATGCTACTCAAAGAAAATGTCTTACTCTAAAAGAGAAAGTAGAAGTTATTCAGAAATCTACCGAGGGTAACAGCACGAGAAAGTTGGCGCAAATGTTTGGTTGCGGAAAAACGCAGATCATCAAAATCTTGAAGAAAAAAGCTAAACTTCTGGAACTGTGGAACTCCAACGAAGGCACAAATTCCCAAAAGAGAATGAGAGTCGGAAAATATGGCGAGATTAATGGATTGTTGTGGGAATGGTACACAAGAGCAAGGGCGTCAAATATCCCTGTGGACGGCCCCATGCTGACTGAGGAAGCGAGAATTATTGCTGAGAGGATTGGAGACGATACCTTCAAAGGAACAAGTGGCTGGCTAGATAAGTGGAAAAAGAGACATAATATTGGCCAAATGAACATTGCTGGGGAAGAGGGAGATGTTAGCCTAGAGACCTTGGACAGCTGGAACGAAAGAGTGAAAGAGCTAACCAAGGGCTACTCCCCAAGGGATATATGGAATGAGGATGAGACTGGTTGCTTCTGGAAGGCGATGCCTGAGAAATCGCTGTCAGAAAAGGGAAAACGTTGCAGAGGCGGCAAAAATGCGAAGCAACGAGTAACCGCTGCATTTTTTGTGAATGCAGCGGGTGGAAAAGAGTCTCTTATTGTGATAGGAAGTAGTAGACTACCACGCTGCTTCACACGTTTGGCCAATCCTTCGCAACCATGCGGCGCTCAGTACTTCAGTAATGACAAAGCTTGGATGAGAACCGAGATTATGGTTACTCTTCTTACCAGGTTGAACAACCGAATGAAAAGAGAGAATAGACACATTATCCTCTTCTTAGATAATGCGCCATGCCATCCACCCTCGCTAACGGACATGTTCTCAAACATCAAAGTAGCCTTTTTACCGAAGAATACGACCTCTCGCACACAGACCCTGGATGCGGGCATAATCAAGGTTTGGAAGATCTACTACAAAAAGAAGTTGCTGCGGCATATCGTTGGTCAGGTGGATGGAGAGCGTTCAGCCAGCACAATAGTTAAGTCTGTGAACCTCCTAATGGCTGTGCGATGGATGGTAAATGCATGGGACGAAGTCAAGGAAGATGTGATTAGTAAATGCTTCAGACATGTTGGTATGTCCCCCTCAGCCATGGATTTGGATGACGATGGTGATGATCCGTTTGCCGGCGAAGAGTTACTTGACCTGGAGGCCCTCGTACAGAAGATGACCGAGAGAGGTATCGACGTTGCACCCTTTACTGCTATCGACTGTGGTGCCGAAGCGCATGCCTCTTTAGACCCCGCTCATCCTAACTGGAGGCAGACCTTGCGAGATGAGATTCTTGCAACTCACTTAAACAGCGACGATACAGAAATGGAGATGGCTACGGACGACGATGATGACGGTGAAGACCCTCCTTTACCAGTCCCGACAGTGCGAACAGTAAAAGGGGCACTTAATCTTGCAACTCAGATTGCCGAGTTCGCAGATTATCAGGACTGCGAGGAGTTGTCTTCTGCAGTCGCGAAAGTCACCGATGTTCTTGTCGACATGAAATTTAAAACACAGAAACAATCGAGCATTCTGGACTTCATGAAGAAACTATGAAACGCCACCTTTAAAACAGATGTACAGTATTCCATATGTGACATTATAATTGGAAGTTTTGTTTGAGTACAGTAAACTGATTTTAAGTGATTTAACAATGAACACATTTTCCAAGTGCGTGTCTCAAAAACCAACAATGAATAAGCGAGTAGCTTAATATGTAGTACATTGTCCGCTTTAGAATAAGTTTTTTCTCAAAAGAGCTTTGTATATTTGCTTCATTTAAACTGATAAGGCAATACAGAATGGTAATAATTAGTGGATTCTTGCAGTTTTTGGCTTATTGTCTTGATTTTTCTATTAAGCGACCACCTCCATTAAGCGACCACTTTTTCCTGCACCAAGGGTGGTCGCTTAAGAGAGAGTTGACTGTAACATGTAAATGGAAAACGGGAGGGATTATATCTAGATCTTGTGCATAGAAAAATAGTATAGAAAAATAGATAAATATATTTTATTTATCAATGCTATGTCTTCAACTGAAAAACATTTTTGCAACACCATACCATAATTTGAGGACCTTACTGTTTAGACAAGTACAGCTGTAAGTCTAGCAATGCAATAGTCCCAATTTGTTTCGATTTAATGCTGGTTCCTTATTATCACATAAAATATTCCATGCCACAAAAATGAATACAACTTTACAGTTTTAGACGGAATGTGCAAGGCATGTCACTTTAAATGCATACATTAATAATAATCTTTATTGATGATGCCAACTTCACCAGTAGTGACTTACAGAGGGATCCTCTAAAAGTCTATAAGATGTTAATTTTCTTTCACTTGTTGAAAGAGACCATGACCATCCGTGCCCTGGCCAAATGGAGAGACAAGTCAACATCAAAAATAAGTTACATCAATAACTTTCCTCCAATTCGATCAAGCATAGATTCTTGTGGAAGTTGACGCAAGTTTTTAATATCACTTAATCAATCACTGCAAGTTATTGCAAGTTGCTGTCACTACTGTTTACTTTGGTTTGGGTGTATGTGCGAGACTACATGTACATTGAAATGGCTTGTTTACAACTTGGAACAACTTGCAGACATATACTTGCAGTCAGTTTGGCCAGGACTTAAGTGGGTATTTTTCTGCCTATGACTAAATAATATTAAAGGGACACTGTCACCTATTTTTAGTATCACTTTGAAAAGCCAAAAAACATATTCATTTTAATGGAAACCTACAAATAATGGTCCAGTTTTGTTAACAAATACTCTACCAGTGCACAGAAACTAGTATTCGTTATCTTTGGCTGCGGATAGCCAGGATGGAAATGGATTGCAACTTGAAAAAGATTGGCCAATTTTTTCAAGTTCCTACCAAGAGTCGTGGAAAAATAGCAGAAAACTTATTATGGTTTGTTCTTCCTTGAAGAAATCACTTGATATTATCTTCTTGGTGTTCTAAAAGCAATTTTATGTTTGAGCAAAGGTGCTTAGTGTATTTTGACCAAACACAGCAAAATTTGCATGTTAATGGCAGCTGACTATGACGTAGTCTTTTGTCATAAAAACTGGTATTTCATGCCTACTGTAACTATATAACTCAAATGCTATTTTTAGTAGAACCTATATGGCACAGTATAGTAACTGATCATTTTTTAGCATTCTTTGTTTCTGTTTTGCATTGTTCCTTTCAAAGAGGTACACTGTACAGTGTACATTGACTGCAGCTTTGGTATCTTTTCTAACAGAGCTTGGCCCTGGGGATGCTCTTGCTCTTGAAGCTTGCGAAACAAAACAAAAAACAGCTGCAGTGAGCAGAAGTCTGTCTTGTAGTAGTCTGCCTAATACAGTCAAACCTCTATTAAGCGGTCACCCTTGGGGAATAGCCAACTGACCGCTTAATAGAGGAGATCGCTTAAAAGAGGTCAAGTTTACAGTAAATATGGGGAGCGATTTAATTCCGGGCATTTGTTCAGTGACCGCTTAATAGAGGGTGACCACTTAATAGAGGGCCGCTTAATATAGACTGTAACTAAGGCAACTGCCCTTTGCGTCCATTTTTTTTTTTTTATCAAACGAAAAGTGGGCAGCACACAGCAGCTGATCTTGGTTTACTGGACCAGTTTCATCTGATACATGTTAGTACAGACTTCATCAGGGATTTTAAACAAGATTATGTGCACAACTTATTTTGTACACACCATTTACACTTCAATATTACATACAAGTAATACCGACAAGAATTAGAATTATTGTCATCTACAGTACAGTGTAGGTGTTTGAACGTCTCTTGTTCTACCCAATCTGCTGAGACAAGAGCAGGCCCAAGGTTTTTGTCTGTTGCGAGGGCAAAGTTAATTTAAAATTTATCAGCTGGGCTAATTTAGCATTTCTCCTTTAATTAATAGGCCAGGTACCTGCAGCCTATGAATATAATTATGCCAAAATGGCATTAAAGATCTGACAAAATGCTGTCACTTGCTGAACTGAAGCTACAATCTGTAATCAGTATAAATGTGGTCACAAAGATCTGATAACATACTGTCACCTGCAACTGACCTGTGCATAAGATTTTACATTATGAAACGCCTAGTGAAAACTACATGTAAAGCTTGTTTTTAATAACAATTTAAAGGCCATAACATCCCAGTTATACATGTTAGTCCTGGCTTATACAAATTTGTAAGAGTTTATTGGATGATAAGCACAAAGTATTGTGATACAGTACTGTTCAATTATTTCAGTCAGTTTATGTTCTTTATGTAAAGAATTGTTGTGGAGATGTGTGAAGCTTACATCCAGAAGGGGCGGGAAATCCAGTGACAAGTAATGGACTTTGGATCAAAGGTTTCTTATTAACACAGTGATCACAATCCAATTTCTCCAGAGAATATCAATAAAACACAGCCACGAGTTTCTGAGAATAAGGAACTGATAAAAAAAATCAGTCACCAGGGGATAATGAACAAAATGCTGGTCCCTAAATAAACACCTAGTTCAAATTTTTCTGGGTTAACAAGACCAAGTTTTAAACAAAGACCAGGGACATTTAGCTCAAGAAAATACACAATGTACCAAAAATTTAGGTGCAGTTTATTAGATTTGACCATGAATCAGGGCTCGACACTAACTTTTTGGTGTACTGGACATATGCAAATAATTCTCAATTAATCTGAAATGTGAAGTCAGATTTTAAAGAGTTTTTTCAGGCCAAAATGGCCTGTATTCCCAAACTTTTACAGGCCAAAGTGTGATTTTCACTGGGCAATGGCCAGTTGACCACCGTTAGTGTCGAGCCCTGATGAATGTTTGGCAGGGTAAATTAAAAAGAAAACAACACCAAATTATGTTATTCCGTACAGTAGTCAACTAAAACACTGATTTTTAGATCAGACCTAAGGATCCTATTTGAATAATGTTTAGTGCTGCAGCAAAATATTAACACAATCATTGTACATGTAGGTGTCAATGTCAGTTACTTAGGTGCCTAATTGCTAATAGGCTCCTGTTAGAAAACAGCCTTATTGTGTACATGGACATATAACATAAATAATTATTCTCACCATAAAAAACTCTCCTTGAATCTCTTTGAAAAATGCCATTTCTAATGTGAGAAAAGAAATCATAAATTACATGTTATGTATTTCAAATTGAGAAAATATGAAGCATACTCCTACATCACTGCTATACATTAAATATTTTATCCTCAGTCACTATTTAACAATTAGACCCGTAGCCCTTGAGGGCGAAGGGTCTAATTGTTTTAGTATCACCCAACTAGTCGGACAGAAAAAGGCAATAATAAAAAAAAGCAATTGCAAGTTGAAGAAATATTTATTTGGGAATAAAACGAAAAATAAAACCGGCGAATTTCGCTACTCGATGACTATTACTATTAGACCCCTAGTAGCGTAGCCAATCAAAATGCAGGATTTGCATTAGTCCACTAGTTGGGTGATACTAATTAATATTATCAGTGAATAGATGGGTATGGTCGATGTGAATAATATACATGAACATCGCCAAACCCACGATATAAAAGGGAGCTGGACTGTCCAACTCATGCAAATCAGCAAAATCTATTGTTCTTGCTCATTTGCATTAGATTCGGTGTGGGGCTTTGCCCTTTTATACCGCAGGTTCGCGTTTAAGAAACAAACTGACTTGTAAATAGTGTACAAAAGGAGGATTTTACCATCTTCCCGGCATGCACTGCAAGCAAACTATATTATCAAAAGGCGGTGACCCGCAAGCAGCTCATTTTACACAGACGCCATTGAGATTGGAGGTCAGTTGGTCATAGCAGAAGAAATGTTAACCTATTTATTCTATTCACCTTGACAATTGGTCAATTTGTGACCGATATTTTTGCCGGATGGCGGTGACATTGGGTCAGTTTATGAATGACGATATTTTTGCCGGATGGGACACAGCGGAAAAACCGCCACGCATGCGCTCTGAAAATCTTGACCGTTACAAATTCAAAATGGCGGACGACAAATCGTATTTTGCTACGTAATTAGGGACCAGTTTGCAACCGTTTACATGAGCTGGAGACTGTGCCTTCACGCCGAATTTCAAGTTCAATTCTTTGACGTTTGTGAGTTCGTTTCTTTCAGTAATTCGACTTGGTTTTCCAAACATTTTGGCCTTTGCTTTACGGACCGTAACGACAGCTGTATATGATGATAGCTGCCCCAATCGTCCGTGGTTTTTTCCATTTATTAAGGTCATTCATAAATGATTAAGGCCAGGACTTCGGTTGTCGAAAGTTTGTGAATTTTCAAAGAAAATATCAAATATGACTTTTTTTTCGTTCTAATGACTTTTTGTAAATGCCTTTGAAAGATGGAAACCTAAATACATGCGAAGGAGTCTCACTGGCTTCGAATTTCGTCTTCATCTTCACGCTTACCTTCCCGACGAGCAGTCTTACGAACGGTAAGCAGATCATCTTGTTTATCTGGGCTGTTGTCTATGCCTTTTCTTGTGTTATGAGATTTTCTCATCAATGTAAACAGCTTGTTTCTTATAAGCGTTATTTTCAAAGTAATGTATTTAAACATAACTTGGATGAATAAACATTTTTTGAGTTCAAGATCTTTCTTGTTGTTGTTCTTGTTCGTCCATCTTATCTAGTTGTGTCGCGAACGCGGCGACGATTTCCCGCCTTTTTCGTCGGGACGCACCCAATACGATGTCAATATCAATTAGGCTGGTGACTTGACAGCAAACCGGCTAAACTGCAACAAAAACATGGCAGTTGTGTTGACGTTTTTTTAAGAAAATGTTTTGTGCTAAAGCACCCAGAGTTTTACGGAGCAAGGAAAATGTTTTGGCAAGTCCTCAAAATATAGATTGTTGGGGGAAAATTTCCTGTTTGACTAAAATAGAGTCTTTAAACTGTGGATTTCAAGAACGTGTGAGCCTCTGTGTGCGGCATTACGAAGAGGAAAAACAAAAACACCTAAGTGTCTGCTGTTTCCCGACACGCTCCTGCAATGACAAGTGCTCTGGCAAACTTACCGCTTGTCCACAGCGTCTTATTACAGTGTTCGAGGGATTGTTCAGTGGGGGCAAGATGCCGTCGGGCAGAATTTGTCAAACCCATTTAATGCAGGCCGACAAAGATGCTCGTATCATTGAAAACAAAAATTATATTTCTCCCAGAAAGGTGAGCCACTCTGCACATTTGTTTTTTTATTATTACTATTTTGCAAGAGAGCAAAAGTCGAAAAAATATTTTTTTTGTAATAGCGTCGACATTCAAACAGTCCAAGGGAAGACACCGGAGATGTGAAGGTCTCGCCAAGGGATCCCCCAAAATGGTGTGAACTAATTAAGCAGCTCGAGAGGCTGGAGCATGAGAATGAACGCTTAAAGGAAAGGTCCAAAAAGTTAGGTATTGAAAACTCAAACCTGAAGGACCAAATTAAAGGTGTGTTGAATTTTAATGGGTTTGTAAAAATTATTAAAAGTTTAAATGGGTTTCCATAACATTTAAAGGGTTTTTCAAGCCAGCTTTTTCATGAAACATTTTGTTTCAGTTGAGACCCACTTAATTGTACTGTTGATAAATTCAAATGCACCTCACAACTACTTTAAATGCTACAATTTGACCGGTCATCTGAAGAAGTCTAAATATAGTCTATAGCTATTTTTAGCAAGGATAACATTAACATTTGCAGATATGGAACAACAAAACAAGGACAAACAGAAACATCTTGAAGAGGCCAAGGCTGAGATTGACAGTCTTTTAGAGAAAGTCAGAGGTACCAGAATATAACATGATTGCCTTCAGTCGAATTCACACTGTGAACTATGTATTTTTACCCAAGGCATAAAAAGCCTAAATGCTGTACTAGTACAAACTGACAGAGATTTTTAACAACATACAGATCTTAAGGAAAGCAGACCTCATGATTGGATTTTGACTGAATCAACCTGTTTTTTTTATAACATTTTACTTCGCTAATATTCCCCCTAAGCTCACAGGGAAATTTTTCTACACAGGTTTTAAGGGGGAAAGATACTGTTATTTCAACTAAATAAATAATAATATTTTGAAATGAAAATAAACATGGAGAGAGCAATTACTTTAATTACACCCTGTAGATTCTGTAAATAAAATTAACAATAACTTTTAGGTCAATCATCATTCAGTGAGTCAGTGCACAGTTTCCACAAGGCACTGACACATCATTACACAATGGGTGGCAAACATCTGTACAACCCCACTGACATGGAAGAGTTTTGTGAAAGTCACGCTCCGGATTTATTCAAGCAAGTGTACACAGCAATTGTCAGTGACTCAAAGGAAGCACCTTCAGTAAAAAGGTTGGAGCTGCAAAAAATAAGGACTGTTGCTATTCTACACAGTCTGTGTTTTTATCGCAATCAGGTATTTTCCTAGCAATAAAATATTTCAATATTGACTTCGTGAACTGGTGATATAGTAAAGTGGTTTTGTTTGTATGTTCAAATTTTCGTAAGGTTCTCTTGTAAGGCAATATAACTATATAACTGCTGTAGATTTGTACTCTTTAGTGGTTTTAATCCACAAATTATCATAACAGTAGGAGAGGCCAACATTGCAAATGACCACTCATTGTTGTTTTAACTGTAAGAATCTACAACTGGTACTTTTCCCAAGAAGAATGTAATTTTTAAATGAACCACATTTTTTTACTAGAAAATTTGCCCCATTCAAAAAGCAAATGGTCTAAACCTGAAGATGAGTGGTGCAAGCTACAGTGCATTGATGTCTGGAATGATCCTTGGCTACAGTTGCCACCCAAAAACTGTAAGGAATCATGAAAAGGCATTAGCAGAAGCAAACAAAAAGGAAGTTTCAAAGAGAATAATGGAAGCCACAGCTGTAAGGAAGATAATTAAGTTTAATTTTTTTTTTGTGCCAGAATAAAACTTACATGTAGGCTGACTCCAGCAAATCTTGCTTAGCTCCACCATTAGCATATTTATGCCAGTTCCCCAACTCATCATAGCATTGACAATGAGGATAATGGCTTACTGAAATTTTCTTTACAGTATCTTTAAATTTTTGGTTAGTCTTCTCAAAAAAAAAACATGAAGGTAAAAAATGGACAGGTTTTAGAAAAATTCCTCCCATACACAGTCAAACATATATTAAACCATCCAACTTAGCCAAAGTACTTGTAGATGTAGTGATATTCCTTATTGTACATACAGCTGCTAGCCATTTTGACTTTGCACAGAATACTGCTGAAGTTTAACACTACATGTTTTCTTCCACGTGCTGGATGTGAAACTTCAGTTCTACCAGGTCCAAAAATAAAAAATGACCTAACAGTTCAAGGAGACAATGATATACATTCACAAATTACTTGGCTTTCATTCCTTTTTTAGAAAAAGCAGTTTATGCTCCTCATTGAGGATGATATTCATTTCATTCATACAATCGGCCAGCCTACAACCAGTACCACGAGTACTGCTTGGCACATGTGCACAGGCTTACTGGATGTGCAAGACCAAATTCCAGCAGTGCCAAAACCTCAGAACACCAGCAAGCTTCATCGCACTGTTCCAGTAACCATGAAGAATGGCACAGTAAGACAGTGTAGGGGTGGCATTGATGTAACATCCATACTGCAACACTTTTCTAAGGCTTTAAATCAGTTCTTTTCTTCAAGCTATTTAAGTTCCTTGCCAGTGGGACACAGAACTTTGGACATGACAAATGCACAGCAAAGTTGTGAAAACCTGAGGTAAAAAACAGAAAAAAAGCAAGAAAAACAACTCTTATAAATTTGTCTCTCAAAATAATTTTATGTTTAATAATTACTCTGAGTTGGCTTCAGATAGGCAAAGTGCGCGAAACAGAGAAAACATCTACACTGCCTTCAGATTCCATCACAATTTCGTCAGGCTAATAAAATTCAGAAAAGAAATATCTTTCAGAACTCATAGAAGATATGTGTTTTGTTCAATTTCCTGCTTTTTTAACAAGGTTTCTTTGAACAAAAGTCACTCACTAAGTTGCTAGGTTTTGTAAACAAAAACCGTGGTGGGAAAAATCTGTAATGCCTGTGGGCAATCAGAGTGTGCATACTATTGCAGCCATATAAAAATGCTTAATAAATCAACACATTAAAGAATAAGAGACTGATAAGCATTTCATTAAATAAATAAAATAAATAAGTACATCAATCCCTCTTTTCAGAGTGTATTCAGATGAAGACAGACAGGAGTTAGAACTCCTGAGGACAACGTGGCTCATTGATGAGTTTGAACAAACCCTCAAAAGTGTCCACAACTACCGAGAGGCACTCACACACCTTCTAAGGGAGGCTCCCACACTAGAGGAGTACTTGCAGAAGTTTGTTGTCGTATTGAGTGGCGACTTCCCCACCTGGAAATATAACAAGATTATTGCAGAGGTTTGTTACATGTCAATATACTGTAATTCTGGGCTTAAAATTGGTACATGTAGTTGCATGATTATTTGCCAGCTGTCTGACATCCTGTATCATGCAGCAGAAAACAAAGACCTGGTGGAAAACATCAAGCTGTTTCTACATGCATTCACCGAAAAGAAGGTTGAAATATTTCATTCCGTTTTAAGAAGGTTTGTTAAAACATGACAATTACTTGTATAATTACATTTACAAACAAATTTAAAGCCATAGAGGATAATAAACATTCAGTGGTAGGCCCTTTACCAATTTCATTCAAATCATATATCACTGTATCATACAAATGCCATCATTCAAATCTTATTTATTGTAATAAACATTTTTGTAGAGATTATTTTACCTTTTGTTAATTTCCTAGAAATGTTCCTGTATGGGCAGTTCCTGCTGAGATCCAAACAATGGCACATGCTTTGAGTGGCAGGAGGTTCAATGATGACTTTTTGGAGTGGTTTCTTCCCGAATATGCAAGAGGCCGAGGTACCAAGCATATGGCTGAACTGGTTTTTGCTGCTGCAGAATTCTTCATTGAATTGTTTTGTGAAGTCTGGGCCACACAGGGTCAGACTAACAAGATTCCTAGAGGAAGGAAGAAATTTCAGGTTAGTAACTACATGTTTACTGGCTCCTAGAGTCTTTAGGTTTACTCTACCTGCCCATTCAGTGTACATGATACTTAAATAAAAGTAATTCACAACACATTCAGCGAATGGCATTCACTTAGGGAAATATGCAGGGCCAAAAAGCTAACATAATATCTAGACAACTTATTTTTTTTTGTTTTGTTTTTGTTTTGAAGTCATATTATTTACCTGCGCTTGACGCAACAATGGATCAACGGTGCCTTCCCCTGGGCTATTTGTTTCTGGGAAAAGAGCCGGATCCCATGCTAGCATGTGACCTTAGCACATGCCCAGTCAGCGATGACTACAATCACACAGTTGTACGTCTCACATGTGGCCACACATTCCACAAAGGATGTTTGTTGCAGGAGTCTGAACATGATGTTGAACACAACTATGCAATGGATCACACAGTGAAATGTCCTGTTTGTTATGGACCATTGCAGAAACACATGCAAGAACTTGCGACCACGTTAAACCGGTAAGATACAGTGCTGTATACATGTAATATAATTGACCTATTATTTGATGTATAAATGTATTATTGACATATTGATGCACATGTACTTTCCTAAGAAAAGTGCCATCAGGAATCAAAGTACTATTAATTTAAATTGGACAAAAATCGAGTGCCAGAATAATTTAAATTCTATTGCGTTTTTTGACATCCTTTTAAGGCTAAAATTATTTAGCAAAGATGTAAGTAACTATCCGTGATAACCCCAACAACAATTTCTTATCAGAGCCAGAGAAAATGAATTTCGAAGCTCACAAGCTATAGGCACAATCTCATGTGATTTTTTAAAATCGTCTATAAAGCGATTCAGTGGAACTTCGAAATTTGTTTTCGATGTTTGGTGTTGTTAGAGAAGATTTCTTTTGATAATACGTCACACAAAAGTTTGCAATAAGGTGTAAATAATTTTGGTTCGTACTTTTGTCTACTAAATACTCAAAGTCCTGGCGGATTCCACCTTAAATATTTATTACCAACCTCCATCCGATTGTTTGAAGTTCTATTTCAAACAGAAACGATGACTGACAACAATAACTGCGTAAAATCGTTTCAAAAAATGTACCTACCTGTGACAATTCGATGTCTTGTTGATTTCCAAACTTAGATATCTGGCAGGAGGCGCGGACGATGTTAGAAATGATGATGATGAAGACGACGATGAAGACACCACCAAAGATGAAACAGATGATGAAGAAGACTTCAGTGACGACAACATCGATGACAAAACGTACAAGGAACAAGTCGAAAAAATTCAGCAACAGGCGGTCGCGCGTTTCTCGTCCTTAACCAGGATAAACAGGAAAGATGAACCATCCGCCTAAGAACTTTCCTCGTATCTAAATCTCGCAACTGTCCCATTTGTCAATGGCCGGAGGATGAAATGTGGAAGGTGAACAGTTCCACACAAAACCACCAAAAACACGGAGGGCAACAGCCTTCCTTCGCGTTCGTTCCACTGCATACGATGGCTAAAAACTGTTATTTCATGAGCCATTTAAAATGAAAACGCCAGTGATAAATCCATTAGTTTTAGTCAAAACCTAAGAAAGATTGAAGGTAACTTGAAATATTCCCGAGATCAAATATTATTGTGTTTTCTCTATTCTCGAACCGCGTGGTCATCCGCCATTTTGAACTCAGTTAACGATTCGCGCAGGCGCATTACTTGGTAATTACGTCATAACAATCAGCCAATCAGCGGTTTTTCCGCCTTGTCGCCGGATGGCAGTGATACATGGTCAGGTTGTGACCGATTATTTTACCGGATAGCAGATGTGCATGATTCACGCACAGGTATTTTGACATGGATGCATGCTTTTGCTTTATACCAATTTCATGTTTTAGCTAATTTTTCTTTTCAGGATTTGCTCAAGGTTTCTTTCTGGGGTGAAACCTGCGGTAGCCGAAGAAAACGTATGGTGCAGCAGTTGTTATCATCAAGAGCGAACTCGTCCGTTAAAAAATATGTTTGTCATTAATAAACGTTTTTGCGACTATCTTAAGTCTAAGGGAATTGTTCTTTTCCTCCCATGTGGTCCTACATCTACATAAATTAAAAGTCCTACAAAGGGGGATACCCATCACTGCAAGACGTTAAAAATAAACTAATAAATAATAATATTTACGTGGTTGTTTGTTTGTGTCGGAATACCTTCAATATCTTCTTGATACAAAAAATTCGTATGCCGCTGTTTCTTTAACGTTTCCCGCATTGAAATGGGTGCATGATATTATTCTCCACGGGGCCCAGGGTAATCCCGTTGATACAGCTTTTTCTCGCTACCTTGTTGAAGCTAGCAAGCGTATGTTTAGTGGACCAGTCAAGAAAAAGGAGCCTGCTACTTCAAATATGATTTATCGCGTTTGTCTTCCATTTGCTCGGGTAGATTGTAATCTTAAGGTTTTGCGTACGGCTTTAATATTTGTATTGGGATTTAATGGGCTTTTTCGGATAAGTGAGTTATTGGATTTACCTTATTATAGGAAATTAACGCTCGTGTTAATTAACGTATTTGAAATTAACGCGACTTAAATTAACGCGAATTGAAGGGAAAATTACTTCCGAATAAAGGAAATTAACGCGAAAGAGGAGGTAAAATTTCAGAATGGAAATTAACGCGGTTAACACAAAGAAATTTGTGGTGACAACAGGAACAAATTTTATTTCAACGCTGACATTATAAAAAACTGAACAAAACAGAACTAGAACCGTCAAATTCTCCCTAAATGTAGGGGTTGAGGGGAGCAATCTGGCCACTTCGAGCGTTTTTAACAACGTCCACGATTCCAGCAGACCTCCAACCAGACAAAATAATTGCTTTTCCTTTTTCGGTTGCCAGCCATTCGTACATTTCCTTCATTAGTTTGCCATGTCGGGGCTTCAAGGTTGACAACTTTAGGTCAATTTCGAACGTTGTAACGTCTTTCTCAGGGTTACGCAGCATTTCATCTGTGATGCAGGATGTAAAGTATTCACTGAACGCACGCTTCTCCATCTTTTTAACAGAGCCATTTGTAGAGAGATCTAGCGGTTGAAGAAGATGTGTCATGTTTTTAGGGACCATGACACTGATGATATTCAACTCTATCAATCACTCTTCGACACGCTTCGATGACTGAGCCCTAAAAGCATCCCAGATCAGAAGGGTTTTCGCATTCTCGTCGAGACTGAGTCTTGTCTTGGTTTGCTGCATGTAGGGATGAAGAACATCGTTTATCAAGCGCAGGGTTTCTTTCTTGTTACTCCAGTGTTTCTCGTTGTAGGACAAACAAAATCCTTCTGGGAAGTTTGTAGCAGGCAAAGACCTAGCCGTTTTACCTTGATAGATTAACAGAAATGGTAAGATAGAGCCATTCAGTGTTTCCGAAAAAGTGAGGGTCATACCTCGTTTATCGTTTCCTCCTTTCTTTGCCACGTGCTTTGAATTGGTTTCTGCCATTGTTACATTCTCCGTTGGGACAACTTTTGAGGGCGTCTGGTCGACATTAATTATCAGCTGATCTGGAATGTTTTGCGTCGCCACTGCTTCTGCAATTTTATTCAGAAACTGTTGTCTTGATTCCAGCCATAACGATCGGGTTATTATAGGACGGGAGGTGGTCCGCCGCCATTCTACGTGTGAAGCCCATTCTAGTGTACAGGGATTGCACCCAGCCATTGGTAATGCAGAAATCTAAGTACTGGCCGTATCGTGTAAGCTCGCTCTTGATCAATCCCATAAGAACACCATACAAAACATGTCTGTTAATGGTTCCACCAGCAGTTCTTAAGTTAGTAAGAAATGACCGTAGCTTGAAATCCAGCTCATCTGGTAATAGAAGAGGTCTCCCCCGCTTAGTTCCAATTTTCACATGTTCTGGCAATATTTGTGGCGTGTCCTTTAACTGAGATCGGTACTTAACGAGCCAACCACGCACAGTACTTTCTGTTAGCTTTGGAAATTGTTTCTTGAATCGAGACACAGCATTTGTTGTTCCACACTGGTTGGCATACCTGGCAATCTTGCGTTTGTCTTCTTCTCCATAGGTGATTCTTTTGCGCTTGTTGTTGATACTCGTAGCAGTGTTGATTTCCAATATAACGTTAGACTGCTCTTCACTGGAAAGTCCAGTTGCGTTAGTTGATGGAAGCTGCGAAGCTGTACTTGAACTTAGATCAGAAACTGGTGCTTTCTGGAAATACCATAGTATTGAAGACATTTCTTTACTGATGCCGACTAGGAATATGGCCCGGAAATACGAGAGACGTGTTGACGTACGTTTTTGATCGTGAATGGTCAGCGGTCTCAGTTTACCGCTGCGTTTCTCACGTTCGCGGGTTCATTTTCCCACGGTAAACTCCTGTAGACTTCCTGTGAAGCAAGACGGCTCCCGTTACGTTATTGGAGAGAAAATCAAAATGGTGGACGCAACACAGTCATTTCGTTTCACAACAGGACTACGTGGTTTTCATGTGTACTCAACGACAAAGGGCTGGAAGCCATACCTTAAACAAACGATCACATTCAAAAGAGAACACGACAATGTTCATGATCGCTTTGCTGTATCAGGATTGGTAACTTTACCAGGAACATTGGCTCCTGTTGTTGTTGGGCACGTACCAAGAGAACTGAGCCGTTATGTGTGGTATGCTTTGGAACAAGGTGCCAAATTTACCGGGGAGGTTATTTCAGTGAAGCAGAAAAAATCTCCACTGGTTCAAGGAGGCCTTGAAATACCGATGGCAGTGGTTGTCCAGTGGCAGGATTCAAGAGCTCTAACGATTTTAAAAGAGAAGACAGAGGAGGTCTCGTATTCTGTCGAGCAAGATTATATTGATGACTCGAAAGATATTTTGGCCGAAATACAAGATGCAGATGTCGAAAACTACTCTTCTGAAAGCGAGGATGAACTGGTCTGAACTGCAAATAATAAATAAATAAATAATTGTAGGTACCTTGGCTTTACGGCTTTTACAGTATAAAAGATTAAAATACAGTGTGGACTGATAAGAGAAAGCTTGTTTCTTAGGTGTCAAATGTGTCTGGACAGGATCCAGAATTTGGGGGGTATATAATGGAAATTAAGGTCGCGGAAATGAACGCTCCACTTAATTAACGTCGCGGAAATTAACGCTCACAAAAATTAACGCGAATTTTTCAAATTCGCGTTAATTTCATGGAGCGTTAATTTCCTATAATAAGGTATAGGCTTCTGACATAACCGCAATGCATGAAGGGTACCTAGAAATATCTGTTATGTCTTGTAAAACAGACCAATATAGGGAAGGCAACAGAGTTTTCATTTCTACGACTTGGAGGTATTACTTGCCCACATTCAAATACTT